>JALMQS010000128.1:18867124-19083067 GCA_024734495.1 Forficula auricularia
TTTTTTCAGATAACTATTATATCCATTACTATTACAACCTAAATTTTACCCACCAAACGCATTTCGACATTAATAATGCCGTAAACAAATTAATAGCTATCATTCCCCCCGGTTCCAAATTCAATAAAAGAACATAATACTTATTTTCGATTACTTAACTTCACTCTAGAAACACAAAATGAAAAAATAAATAACCTGGCTACCCATAAACGAAACAAAAGAGGGTTAGTGAATGGTTTAGGTTCGGTATTAAAATTTATCACTGGGACAATGGATGATGAAGACCGTGACAAATACGATCATCTTCTCAACCAACTCTCCCAGAATCAGAGAAAACTTCAAAGTCAAAATCAAATAATTTCTCGAACTCACGATGAGTTAATCAACAAAATTAACCACCAATTAGAGAATATACAAATAAATGAACGAAATTTGGCCAGCAGTCTTTCGGCTATGAAACACGAAGTTGCGAAAAACTCTGAAACTCTACTTATTCAAAATTTGGCCCAACTAACCTTATTATCAAATTCGTTCACCAATATTTTAGAAAACATTGAAAATTCACTCACTTTCTGTAATTTAAACATACTTCACGAGAGTATCATCTCAATGAAGGAATTGATAAAATTATTTAAAATAAACAATTTAGAAATTAATTTTGAAAATTATTGGGAAGCCACTTTATTCATTAAACCAATCTGCCGAGTTCATTATGGGTACATCGACATCGTTTTAGAAATTGCTAATTACAAACCATCAAATTTAACTATCGTTCAGTTCATTCCACTTCCCGTATCTAATAAATTAAATCAACAAATTATATTAGACGAAACATTTCAAAATTTAATAGTAGTGAACAGTAGCATTGTAAAAATCGACTATTGTTTTAATATTAATCATAAATTCTTTTGCAAAACAAGCAATGTAATAGCATCAAATTGCATAAATAACTTAATGTTAAATAAAGAAAACAATTATTGTAAATTTAATGATCTAATCCAGTATCCTGTAATTATAAGAATTCCTAATACAGATACTACTATTATAAATATTGAACAAAACGAATGCGCTACTGTATAAATGCGGAGACACCGCAAGTAAATACCTAAGAGTAGGACTGTATAAAATTGAAAACATAAATAAATAAGTTACTTAAATAGTTCGAAAAGCCAAAAAAAAAAAAAAAAAAAAAGAATCTTTGAATATGTGAAATAACCAAGTAGGCTTTGCCTTTTTCCAAAAAAGAAAGTTTGTTTTGTTTATTATTAGTAAAAATAACTCGTGGAAAGGTTGTTGTTGATGAAAAAATTCGCTCAATTATTATAAATTTATTTAAAAAAGGAAAATCAAACGCGGAAATTGGCGATCTAGTTAATTTGTCAAAGTATACTGTCAGAAATATTATTAGAATTTATAAAACAACGGGTACAATAGCTACAAAATCTCGGTATGCGTCGTGTCCAAAATATCAGATCCTGATAGAAGGCATTGAAGAAGATTATTAGTGAAAAACAGGCGTTCGAACGATTCGTGAATTATCTGTTCTTTGAAGCGATGCTGTGGGGCGCAGTGTTTCAAGATCCACGTGCCATAGAGAAGCCCTTGTTAGGTTTTAAAACTTACAAGGTAATTTTATTGCAACTTATTCCAAAAATTTTTAGGCGAAAGAAAAGCCACTCTTGGCATTAAAACAAAAGAAAATCCGGCTTAAATAGGCTAAAAGTCACATTAATTCGACGAGTGATGAATGGAATAGTGTCCATTGGAGTGATGAGTCTCGTTTTGAAGTTTGGTGTTGGGGACAATCGAAGCAGAGTTATTCGTCAGAAAAATTAAGCTTTCAATTCAGATTGTTTAAAAAGAAAGTAAAATTTCCTTGCTTCAGTTATGGTATGGGGTTTAATGTCTGCTAGGAGGTTTTGGAAAAAACTTCACTTCATTGATGGAATTGTAAACACCAATAAATATTTAGAGATTTAAAAAAATCGTTACTTCCAACAATGGCAGATCCATTGAAGAATAATAATTTTTATTAAAATGTATATCTATATATTTTTTATATCATTTAAAATGACTCTAAAATTTTATTCGCGTAAAAGAAAAATGCTCTTTCCCCAAAAAATTTAATTTTTTATAATAGTTTAAGGTTTTTCGTTTTTAACGCATATATATTTTTTTTTTTGTTAAATTGTATTATTTATGTTTTATTAAAAATTGTTATATATTTATAAAAATTATTGATTTAATTGATTAAATTAGAAATTTTCTTTTTACTTTATATTTATTAATATTTATTTATTTATTTTTTAAATATATTTTAGAAACCTTTAAATTGAAGTTAATTTAATATTCAAAACACATGTATATATTACTTCTTCTTACTTCTTTTTTTTGTTAAATTGTATTATTTATTTTTTTTTTTTTAATTCGAAAAATTTATGGAATTTTTACAAAAAGTAAGTGAATATAGTGTGTTCAGCTCACCGTTGCTGTGCTGACGCGTTCCCGCTTGCTCGCTCAACTCGACGTCTCGCTGTCTCGCTGTCTGCTCGTGTATTCTCGGATCGTTGGCCCCTCGGATGTCAGTTACCCCTCGACGATAAGGATGTCTTAGAACTCCTGGTAGATAGGATGTCGAGTTCGCTCGAAGTCGCAATATTTTTCTTCTTTTTCAAAAAGTGTTTCTTTTTTGAATTTATATATTTATTTTTTTTGATGTTTTTTTTCGCAATTTGGTGTGATTTTTGCGAAATTGTTGGGTTTTTTTTTTTTTTTTTTTATATATCTAACTACCCCGTCAGATATCCTCCAGGTGTGAACGTTGCTGCCTGTAGCGCCGCCGACTTAGAGGAGGCTATTTGAAGATGCTCAACATATCTCACCGTACTGCCACCAATTATGCTGCGCGCCAACCCTTGTTTGTAAAGGTTTGGTGCGGGTTGAGCCTATCCGGAAGGATTAGCTCGGTAACGTGTCGAGGTATGAGTTCTTCCGCCCGCAGCTCTGGTGTCGACAGTGGTTGTGTCCTACTGAAGAAGGTCTTAGGGGTAGTTGAGCAAAAGACGGTTTCGGATTTACATGTGGTTTATTAAGAGGTTCCGAGGCTTGTGCCTTGATTACATGTGTGCGAGAGCGACTGGCGTCCTGGACTCAACTGACGAGCTTTTGCGAGGCAAAGACTGGCGTTAAGACTGGCTAGAGACTGGCGTTTTGGAAAGGGGAGGGGTCGTCTTTTAAAGGTTGTTTATGCAAGCATCGCAATTGCTTTCTAGGTTGTGGATAATGGTTTCTTCGGGGCCTCACACGTGCTGCAAGCTAGCATATTTCAAGTTGCGAAATATTAGGCATTTGTAGAAGGGAGAATGCTCGACCAGCGATTTATCAATAATTAAAGGAAATTAAGATATGGAAAAGTACAATGAGAATATTAGGGGCTGGACCACAACATTTGCTTAAGTGACGAGAGGAATATATAGGGATCTAGATGTGGAAATGATTTCCTCTCCACTTAAATTTTAGTTCTAAAAGATATATTCCCAAATTAGGAAAGAAAAGCCTATTTTAAGTATAATTTTTTTCCTTTAAAAACTGCCTTCTGTACATTTTCAAATGGAAGCAAAGTTTTTAACTGACCTCCTCTGATGTCTGGCTAGTATTTCTGGTTTAAGCATAAATTTTTTAAAACAAACACATTTTTTTTTAAATTACTTACTATTAATCAATTAATATAAATATTTTAAATATAATTTTTATGCACATACTGTTATTATATATCTATATGCATAACATTTTGTTAATCCAATAATTAGATAGAAACGGAGAAATAAGCTGAAATAGATGAATAATTTAATAATAATTAATAATTTAATAGGAGGGGTCGGTAGCGCAATCGGTTAAATCAACTTTCTAATCCGATTAGGAGAACATCAACCTAGACTTCATCAGATCGGTCCCAGCAAGAAGCAAAGTGAATTTATTTGAAAATAATAAATAACTGGCCCCTCGGCTCCAGAAACTGACAATCTCTAGTTCTACAAAACCTCACGCATGCGCAGGACAAAATTTCGTAACAAGCAACCATGAATCGTGAGAAGCAAAAACAAGATTACCCCAGGTGGTAAACAATCCACCCAACCCTCGAGTGGCAACCGGGCATTCCAGATTCTGGGGGATCCGGACCATCACGAAGTCAAGGAAGAAACAATGGAAGAATAACACCAAAAATCCATACATACCTGGGAACCTTAAACATCAACCCAATCATCCGGCCAGGAAAAATTACATAGCCTGACCATGGAACTCGATAACACGTTCCGGAAAAAGATAGAGGCGTGGAAGTTCCAACCAGAAAGAAACATCAAGCTTTTCGTGATCCCAAGGGTCCAAACGCAACAAATAATAATAATATAATAATTTTGCACCTACTATTCTGTGACATTCATGAGTGTATCGCAACTCTTCTGGATGAATTCTTTTTCCAATTTAGTTATTTATGACTGTTTCTTCGTAGACTTTACATTTCTTGTTTTTTTTTTTTTGTTTTTTTATATAAACACATGATAAAATGAAGCTTGTGAGGGTGTATTCCTATCAGGAAAACGCTCGGCATTCATTTCAATGGCAGCTCCATAACACTTCTTCCACATTCACCGCATAAATTAAGACCATTTCAATTCTGTCTTAAACAAAAAATGCTCCATTTGTATTATGGTAATACAATATAGCTATCTACTGGATTGACACGAGAAATAAACTTGTTTAAACTCAAGAAGTTTAAGTAGTTCTATTAAGTAGAAAATAATATCTTAAATTTGGGTATAATGAAGTTTTAATATCATTGTAAACACTTATTTTCATTGTTGTGAATTTTCGATTTAATAATTATTTATTTAATAATTAATTATTTAATCATTATTATTTGATAATTAAGTTAAATAATTGTTAAAAATAATTATTAAGATATTTTTTGAGATCTAATTGATTAATGTATTTTGTTTATTTGATGTCGTATAAAAAATAGTTCCTATTAAAGCTTTTCAGTATTTTTTGAAGATTAAGGATCCGTAAAGAAATATATAGATTTCCATTTAAAATAACAGAAGTGCACCTTGAAATACCCTTGAAAGCTTGTTCTAGGTCCACAAACAATAGCGTAGTTTAGTTTCCCCTTGGTATAAATAAACTTTTATTGGAAATTTTTTTCATATAATGCATTGTTTTTTAGTTATAAGACTCTCTCAAGATAAAAAATTTACCCGTTATTATATATATATATATATATATAAGTATAATGAATATTTTATTAATTTTGTATTTTGTTATTCTTTTTTGTATTTTAAGTTTTATTGTAAAAGTGCTTTTATTTATTTATTGTTTTATGTAATTTAAAGAGAATGGCCTCTTAAAAAAAAAATCAGATAGACACAAGGACTGACGAAATAAAGGATTTTTCTCCATGTAACAGTCAGTTTTAAAAGCAGAATGACAAAAAAATGAGTGAATTCAATATTAACTCTGCCTACTGGTGAGTACATATTAATAAAATATAAGAAATCTCATTTCTTTCCCTTTATAAATTGAATTTATGTGGGTGTAAAAGCAAGCCAAACCCACTTTCAAAATTATAATTCTGGCTTCTGTTTCAATTATTTAATATGAACACGTTTTTTGAACTCATGTATCGTGAAAAGAATACAAGATTTCTACGTATTCGAAATGCAATATTTGCAATTAACACTTGAATGAAAAAGTGCAGTGCCCTGTATAGTAGGTTAAAGTGGATATTAACGTGAAATATTTTAACTAATGAAATTTTTAACAGCGCCTCTTTTAAAGTGCCTGCAGCTAAGCATATGGTTCGGTTAAAATAAAAAAAAAAATGTTTGATAGAATTATTAGCAGCTCGGCTTTATTAATGAAAACTAGCTGGATGGCAATTGGACGATTGATTGGTTTTCCATGCAAGGCAATTGAGTTTCTCATATTTGGGGATTGCAATCCGAGGCGATGTCAAAAAATCCATTCATGTTGATCTATTTCTGCAATCGAATGCAATAAAGAGGATGGATATACCACTGGGAACGATAAGATTGGCGGGGCGGAATATCTAGGTAGATATTATTACTACAAATGGACATTATAGGAATCATTTCAGCCAGCTACGACTGAAACACGAGAACAGCCACTCACCTCAATTAATGTATCCCATCTTAGTCATATTCGATTGGAGGTTAGAAAAAAGAAAAGTTTCTAGTGCCTGTCATCTGATTGGCCATCCCAGTCCCTCCATTTACCATCTACCGTTTGTTAGTGGTAAAAAGCATTTAAATAAATTTTAATTTTCCTCATTAATATATCAAAGAATAATTGATACGTCAACGAGGATTATTTTGACCGCGCTGATTTGAAAAAAGATATTTTTATCTCGCGAGACTACTGCGGATTACGCTATTGAGAGTCTGCGGAAGTATTAAGATCTGGACTTAATCCTCGTTGACGTATCAATTATTCTTTGATATATTAATGAGTAAAATTAAAATTTATTTAATATCATTATTTCAACTTAGAAATATATAAGTTCAAATATTATTTTCACTCAATATTTGACGAAAATTCCCTACATTAGATTCGCGATTAACAATTCGATTGCGACACACTTTGAGATAAAAAGTAGATCTTATATACATGGGGCACCTTATATACATTCTCCCCCTCCACCCCATAACAAATTCCTGGATCCGCCCTTGGAGCCATCAATAGGCAGCTTGGTGAGCCAGACTTTGGTTTTTATAATAAAAAGTTTAAAAATATATCACCCAGATCCTCGGGCTATCAAAAATACCTAAGAATGCGCCAGTGATAAAACATTTGCCAGGCTAAGATTATTATACTTATATATATTTCGGCAAAAATGAAAATTGTCTTGCCAATGATATTGAGGAGTAGACGAGCATAATGAGTTAGGTGATCTGATTGCCAATCTTTCCAATACACATTTCATATTTTTAATAATTTTGCTTTAAGCTATACTTCTGCATCCGAAAACCTGATAACATTGATCAGTAAGGAGCTCGAGTTTGCTCTACTATCTTAGACTAAGGATCTGCTTTGTCGTTATCTGGAATTCCCGAATGCGCTTTAACCCAACAAATCGACATTTTCTGTTTAGTTGTTCCCCCTGCATTAAATTTCTAATCATGTTTGAAATTATTACATTTTTCCTTTTTGATTGGTAATTTTTAATGGCCAATAGAGAATTTGAGAATTATTTTTAATAGTTAGATAAAGTAGTACATACTAGTATTACTATAATATATTAGGAACAAGGACTCAGCTATTTCACTGACTGAGAATCGATATCTTTACCCTGTATTGGTTTGAGCAGTGAAGTTGAGTCGTGGGCCTGAGAATATACCATAAATACTCCTACTACTCATACTCCTTTACAATTCTTTTGGAGTTCTCATTTCATTTTGCGAGTGATTAGAGAACTATTCCTTTTAAATACCCAACTATGCAAGCACTGTCTGTCCTTGGTTGATTTGTCCAAGGAAGATCAAGAATTATTTTCTTTCGTTTCTCTTCTCAAAAGTTTTCAAATTTTCAACTTAAATTAACATTATTATTTTTATTACTTTCACATATATATTCTATATCATGTTATGATATAGGACAGGGGTGTCCAATCTTTTGAGCTACACGGGCCACATTTGAAGGAAAAAATTGTCCCGGTTAATTCTACCGATTTTGTGGATCAAAACATAATATTAAAATAAAAACGATAATATTAAAAAAAAAAATATTGATTGTTAAAATAAATACAAATCTTTTATAAAACAATCTTTAAAATGTTTAATCAAACCTAAAAATTTCTGGAGAATTTCTCCCTTTCTCACTGGAAAATTTTCCACTAAGACTAGCTAATAAATATGTGTTTATTAATTGAAATTTTATTATTTCATCGGTCCATTCTATAATTATATATTTTTATTCTTCAATCAATTATAAAAAAATAATCATGAAAAATATTAAGTCATGCAAAAAATGTATATATGTATAATCAGGAAACGTTTTCAGATTAAAAAGCTAAAATTTCATGCATTTTAATGCAAAATACATAGTTGCATACCATTTTCAGCTCATTAACTAAAACCTTTCAAGATTGGCATTTTGTGACACTCAGAAACCGTTTTCAGGTAAAAAGCTAAAATTTGGTGCATTGTAAGATATTTAGTACCAATCTTCAGCTCATTAACTAAAACATTTCAAGATTGTCATTTTGTACTCTCAGGAAACGTTTTCAGGTAAAAGCAAATGAAAATATTATGTATCTTATAAATCGATATTTATTTTTTACGTAATTGATATTTTTTCATCAGAGAAAATAAATAATTCGAAATATTCGAGAAAACATTTTTTCCTGCCCAACACGTCTCAACTTGTCCATGCGTGTCTCGACTCGTTTGAAATAATCTCGAGTTTTCATCATTAAAAAATCTATTAAATATTTGTAATTGGAAATAAGCAAAACGAGCAATTCTAGAGCAATTGAATACTAATCTACATACTATCTAATGCAGGCCTGGCCAACCTGAATTGCACAGGTTGCCGATTGACGGCTTAAATATTTCTGAGTGCCGCACATAAATAAGAGATAATTACAATTTTTTCAATATTTTTTTTTCGAAATCTGCCTTTACAACGAATTTGGTACTTATCAATTTTTATTGAAAGTTATATTAATTTTTAAATTTAGGGAACGAAGGAAAGTTTATTTTTATTACAGACAAAAGGATCAGCCGGGGCTCGAACCCGGGATCTTTGCTGTGTACTGCAATGCTTTGTCATAAGAGTTTTAACTCATATCCACTAAGCTACTGATCCCTGAACCCAAACTAATACCTTTTGTCTATATGAATTATGGAATTTCTTTTTAATCCTTTCCTCGTTCATTTTTCGCAGCCTAAGCCTTGATTCATTAATTAAACAAGTACATATTAGTTATTATTAATATTAATTTGAATGTAGCGATACACGGAAAGTGTTCAATCAGTGTAAATGTGGAACAAAACAATACTACAACCAGATATGAAATGAAAACACACATTGATCCAACAACAAAATATATTTGTATGGTAAAATAAACATAAAATATCAAAATTATTAGTTAAGTCGCATAAACCGAACAATATTTCAAATTTTATTTTAAAATAACAAACAAATATGAATGGCTTTTTCTTTTTTTCTGATATTTCGATTTTTTTTCGCTTACTTAATTTTTGCTAAAACTATATCATTAGTTGAAATTTACTATTATTATTTAATATGTTATTCTTCATGTAATTATAGAGAACCTTAATTCTTTTAATTACTTTAATGCTGATTTAAAATATATTTTAAAATACCCGATAAAAAACAATTTGTCAAATATGACCACGGGCCGCAAGTAAGTCCATCGAGGGCCCGCGGGTATGGCCAGGCCTGGATATTATAATGGGAAATTATGATGGAAACCGATTACTTCTTTCATAGGTTGACTTGTCTTTTGAAATACAGCTTAATTTTCAAGTGTTACCGTGTGCCTGCCGAAAAAAGAAACCCTATCGACCAAACATAGTTAACCCTAGTACCCAGCTGCATTCGCCTTCCTGGGTCTTGAAACTTTGAAAGCTTCTATCTCCGAGGTGAAAAAAGTTAATAAATAACTTTGTCGTGTAACCCCCCCCCACCCCGAAATATTGAGGAAAACATCAATATTTTACAGGACCTATGTAAATACCTATAGCGTTCAATAAAAAATTAATCAAAATAATATTCTGATAAAAAAAAGCAATCTAGGCATCAGGGATATATTCCGCTAAAACTTGGTTGAGTAACTACCCCCCCCCCGGCAATTTTTTTCTTGGTACGGCTTTGTGTCGTTGTAAACGGTAACAATATTTTTAATCTCTATTCAAACACCTCCCGATAAAGAGATTAAAGAAATTCCATAATTCATATAGACATAGGTATTAGCTTGAATTCGGGGATCAGTGGCTAAGAGGATATAGGAGCTATAAGGCTCTTATGAAAAGCATCGCAGCGCACATGCGAAGATCCCGGGTTCGAACCCCGTGTGATCCTTTTGTCTATAATAAAAAAAAATATTTTCTTTGTTCGCTAATTTAATTTAATATTTTTAATCTTCTTCGTGAAAATTTTTGAAAACTTCTGCAACTCTTCGCATTAAATAATACATTTTAATACAATTTATAAAAACCCAATATTTTCATTTTAACCCTACTTGGTGTGATTTTTTGAGCCCAGTTCGCCAACCCTTCCTGATCTAGACCTTACATAATTTTTCCTTAAACTTCATCGTATGGACCAAAACAGCATGGCTTCGGATTCTCGCGAAATAATCGACTAAGGTCGTCAGTTGTTTTTATCTGGCCAGGTAAATGACCAGAGCCCGGTCCCAAGTATATTTCTGATTCTTGTTGTGCTGATCCATTGGGATTCTGAACGGAGTGCTCAGTTCGATGCTCGGCGGTCGCCGGTCGTTGCGAGGCCACTGCTCCTCAAAAGCCGAAAACCGGCCTGGATGAAGGGCGGGGGGGGGGGGGGGGCGTCGTCCGATTAGCTATTCCACAAAATACCTTGAGACATTTATTATACATAACAGCTTTTTTTTACAAGTCCTCGGATAAATAAAATGAAATCTTCGCTCATGCTCTTCATGATATTCTTATAACAAAATTATGCAAACAATTTGTTTTGAATTCCTCGCAGACTTTCACGGTACTTCTTTTTCATAACAAACCAAAATCAAATATTTCAAAATAATTTCTTACAAACGATTAAAAGATAAGAAATTGACATTGATCTTTTAGAATAAAACTAAAAAGCTAAAAGTACTATAAATTGGTGAAGAGAACAAAATTGAACTGCCCTGCCATCCCCTCTGAAGTTATTCGAATAGAAGTTCCAGGTTGGTGGAATAAAAGAGAAAGGGGTGCGGTTTTAGTGGGTATCGGAAGTAATTCTGACTCCCACTTCTACTATATTAGGAAAGGGAAAAACTGAATGCTAACATATAAAAGAGTTTCCACTGTCAAAAATAAAGAAAAAGCATATTCGGAAGAACTAGATAGAATTAAAGAAATCGCTGGGAAAATATAGTATTGAAAGAAAGCTCATAGACCAACTATTATATTAGCTAAAAAAATTAAAAAACCAGTTCTGAACTCAATCTATTCTCAAATAAATTGACAGGTTCTGATGTGGCCATCCACTTGACTTTACCATACATCTCTGGTTGAGTTTGGTCCAAGGGCCTAGATTTTCATTTTTTACCCCTCCCCACATTTCTTAGGTGGTTTATTTTTACATTTTAGTGTTCTGGGGACCTCACTGATTATGTATACAAAATTTGGTTGAGTTTGCTCAAATGGCCTAGATTTTTATTTTTGACCCCCCCGCCCCCCCTAATTTTGAAGCCAGAAAAAATATTTCCGTTATTGTAGGTTCATTTTATAGTATATTTCATTTTTCTTGTTTTTCTAGTTTCAAAATATTATAATTTTAAATTTTAACCCTCTCTCTCCCTCTTAATTTAGGGTCGATATGCCCCAAAATCTAATCCAGCTCTTAATCTCAATGCACCAAACTACCTGTGAATCGGTTTTGATATTCACACTGGTTTCTTTTGAGCCTAGCTCGTTCACAAAAATTTGGTAACGCACAAAATAACAGACTAACAGACATTTTGACAAAACAATTATTATCTCGAAAAAATATAATTTTTCCGATGTTCACTTATTAGGGCTTATTTGTAGACCGAAGTGCCATAATTTTGCCCAATTTTTTTAATCAAAATAGTTTCAGCCGTTTTTTAGATATTTCGAAAAAAATAAACAATAAACCACTTCCTTATTGCACGATTACAATATTTGACCATACCCTATATGATAAAGTAAAAATAGAAAAAGGTAAGACCAAATTAATCCACCTACACTATGGACAACTTTCAGAAACGGTAAAACAAAATTGGAAACAGTTAGGATTCAACATAATATTTTATACGCGACGTTAGGAAGATAATTGAGTTCTAATAAAAAAAGATAATTTACCCAATATCGAGAAAAAGAGAGTTATACTTTAAAATGCAAAGACTGCAAGGTAATTTATGTGGAGAAACCAGAGAGAAATTAAAAAATTCAACTAGTTGATCATCTTGGCCATTTTAAAAAACAGAAAAAAGAAAATTCCCCAGCTGAACATCAGAGAACAAATAACCAACCACTCGTTTCTGGATAACTCAGCTATCAAATTGATTAAAGCCGAACGCTACTCCAAATTATTCAGCGCAATCTTAAAATGGTATAATAAAAATTTAGTTAATTGTTTAAATAGCAAACTTTAATTAAGAACTAGCCATTTGTTGAAAATGGTTTTAAAAATTAAAATACTGGAAAAAAGGGTCAGTGAGAAAAACTATTAGGCTTTCCTCTTTGTTTGTTTACAATCCATGCAAGTGGTAAGTGGATATGTATAAAAAGGTTCGATGGCCCTGAAAGATGGCATTCGTTTGTTCAGTGACTCTGCTTACTATTACGACAAAACAAATTTATCTAAACCAATCGGCTATTTGAACACATTAGAAATAACAGATAAAATGACCTTCGAAACTATAGTCTCAAACAACATTTATACCTTAATTGAAAAGTTTTTATTTTGCCGAGAGAAGCAGAGTTGTTGATTCATTTTAATTCTAACTGGCTTTCGGCTAAGGACTCCGCTCCCGGTATTATAAAATAACTTATTATCGTCCCTCCCCCGTAATGAAATAATTTAAAATCACCGCCCCCTCTGTATGCCATTGGTATTATCTAGATTAAGATGATCCATTCGTCCCGTATTTAACGTTAAATACGAGACGAATAGTCATCTTAATCTAGATCAGTGGTTCTCAACCTAGAGGATTTGGGTTATCAGGGGGGCGATAAATAAGTAGGGGGCGATTGGGGGGCGATGAGTATTCAAAGGGGGAAAAATTAAAATACACTCACGTGCAAAGAAATGGAATCACTTCCCTTGCGAGTTGTTAAATTATTATTAATTATTTGACACGGTTACTGAGTTTCTCGACACGTCTGATCCTGTTTTAAGTGAGAATTTGAAGCATCGCAAGTTGGAACTTGCGTATCTTACAGATATTTTTGAAAATATGAATGAAGTCAATATAAGGCTTCAAGGAAACTAGATGAAACTTATCAAGGCCAAAGGAATTATTTCATCATTCATCGCTGTAGCGCGCCCGTTCTTGCTCATGTGCCTCGAGCCTTGAGACACGGCCGCTAGATGACTCAGTCGGATCGTTGTGTCGTTTAGCATGAGTGAAATATTATCACCCACAAAGCACCACACAGCACTCACCTCACGAGAGCTCTCAACAATAATCGCCATGTTAGATATTCACAGAGTAAATATTGGCCGTAAAGAGCTGATTCAATTTCCGACCCTTAAAAAGTGTTTAGTGTCAGATAACGAGACTCCTGGACTCCCATAAGACAAAATACTAATTTTTACTGATCACCTTGACCAATTAAAATCTGACATGGAATCAAGATTTGAAGATTTGACAACTTACAAATTCCTGATTGGATTCTAGATCCTTTCTTGCTTGAAGCTGTGGATAAGCTTAATAACTCTTTGCAGACGGAGTTTCTAGATTTGAAGTATGACTGTGAGACGAAAATCATTTTCAAGCAGAGCGGTTACGAGTTAGCCTGGGTGAAGCTTATGGACACTTATCCACAACTGTGCAGAAAAATTGAACCACTTCTCATCTCGTTCCCGTCAACATATTTAGTTGAAAAAGGATTTTGTTCTCTTGTCCAGCCAGAGGCGTAGCCACGGGGGGGGGGGGGGGGGGGCAGACCCCCTGAAAATTTTCCAGCTCCTCACAAAACATTATTATTTACACTTTACTTCAAATTAAAATTAGGCATACAATGAAAATGAAAAGGGGGCGATAGGTGTTAGTCAACCTCCAGAAAGGGGCGATGAGCCACAAAAGGTTGGGAACCACTGATCTAGATAATACCAAGGGGGCGGTAGATTTTAAATTATTTAGATGGTGTGTCCCGTATATTTTTGAAACAATATAATTGTTCTCTTTTTAAACTAGTGTCCCGTAAAAGTCACGTTTTCCAGTAATATTTATAATCTAACTTTCTTTTGATTTTTTCGTTTTAAATGGGAAAATGGTTAGAAATTTTTGCACATTTTACAACTGCAAACATTCACATGGGAACATAAGTAAAATAGTCGAATTTTTCTTTTGTTTGCTTGCATCAAATGCCCTCACAGAAAGAATATTTTTTTGGATGAATAATCTATGGTCCTTTGAAAAATTCAACTTTCCTTAGAACTTTCCTTAGAAACTCTTGTTAATAACAAAATGCAATTATAACGTTTTCTGAATTTTTTGGAATATCTTGTAAAGAAAAATGAGCTGCTTAAAAAACTTCATTCTGTAGAAAAATATGAAAAATCATAATAATGTTGTTTTTCTTTTTCAGTACACTGTGAAGAAAAATATTTTAAATTTGTTCTATTAAGGTACATTTACCTATAGGTAGGTTTGTATTCTTTAAAATGAATTTTTTTTGCTTAATAAAATTTTTAAAATATTTCTGGCATTTAAAAATTAATTTTTAATCTTACCTAATACCAGTTCTTACCCCTATCACCACTTCTATTTATATGTCCCGTATTATTTTGCTTAAAGATAAATGGTCACCTTAATCTAGATTGAGAACAGGACTAATGGCGGAATATAATAGGAAATAATAATTAATTAATAATTTATTATAATTTATGAAACAACCCCTCCCCCATCTCCACTAAACTTTGGGCTCATAGCATTTAGTATCCTTTAACTCTTCTAGATCAAATAGCTTTCTAGTATTTTTGTTTGAAAATTTTAGATTTTAAATTATTTTTTCCATTGGTGCTCCGGGAAGCCACTTCAAATGTTCAAAAATTAAATACAGTGGACTCAGTCGAGGGGTGAACCGCGACCTAATATCGTGTACCCCTATTTCACTTCCACTTTCATTTCCAAGTAGAAGACAATAGATGTAGAGGCATTATCTAATGAATACCAAAATAGTTCCAAAGACGTGTAAATACATCTAGGGGTGAACCGCGATTGGAATTAGGTGTACACGTCTTTGGAATTTTGTGGAATTATTTTGGAATTCATTAGATAATGCCCCTTCGTCTATTGCCTTCTACTTGGAAATGAAAGTGGATGTGGAAGTAGGTGTACACAATATTAAGTCTCGGTTCACCCCTTGCCTAATTCCAATCGCGGTTCACCCCTCGACTCCGTATAACTCGCCCCCGTAAAACGCGAATTCGTTTAACGCGACGAAAAAATTGCGACTAGTACCTACTCATATAGCGCGATAAACAGTCCGGTATAACGCCTAAGATAAATTTAACATTTTCACATAGTTTCTGATTTTTGAAGCTGACGAAGCAGCGGTTTATAAAAAAATAGTAATAAATACACATTTAAAGATATAAGAGAAAAATAATTTTATTCAACTTTTAATAAAAATAAAAATACATGTAGGTATGCACCTCAGTATATTTAACATTTATTCACTATCGGAAGTATCAACAAATAAGTTACAACGACGCCGTCTTGTTAATATTGGTTATAATTTCATCCCTTGAATAGTCCATAGTTTCGTCTTGATTGTTATCGTTTATTTAAAATATGCTTTTTTTTTTATTAGGGCGTACTTGAAGTTACATAAATTGGTCTGATTATTTATGAATGTATGTCCCGTATAACGCGATTTCCTATTACGCGGATCGTATCTCCCCGCGTTGTACGGGAATCCACTATACACAATTAAAAATTCTTTTAAAATAAGCTGACGTGTTCTGATGTGGCCATCCACTTGACTTTACCATACAACCTGGCACCTCACTTATATTTAATATTTAATAAAATTATTTATAATCATGTAGGGAGGGGGGTTAGTTTTTGCATTTTTAGACTTCTGGGGACCCACTGATTATGTATACAAAATTTGGTTGAGTTTGGTACAAGAGCCTAGATTTTCATTTTTTGATCCTACACCCCCACCCTAATTTTGGGAAGTTAGTTTTTGCATTTTTAAACTTCTGGGGTCCCACTGGTTATATATACAAAATTTGGTTGAGTTTGCTCAAATGGCCTAGTTTTTTAATTTTTACCCCCCCCTTAATTTTGGGTCGATATGCTCCAAAATCTAATCAGCTCTTAATCTCAATGGACCAAAACTACATGTGAAATTTGGTTTTGATATTCACACTAGTTTTTGAGCTAGCTCGTCCACAAAAATTTGGTAACGCACAGACTAACAACCAGACAGACTAACTAACTAACAGACATTTTGACAAAACAATTATTATCTCGAAAAACATAATTTTTTCGATGTTCACTTATTTGGGCTTTTTTTAGAGCGAAATGCCATGGTTTCGCTCAATTTTTTTAATCAAAATAGTTTCAGCCGTTTTTGAAATATTTTGAAAAAAAGAAGGAAAAAAAACACTTTTTTCATGCACGATTACAAAACTTGACCATATATGGTAAAGTAAAAAAGCAATATAATGTAAAATAATTTTTGTATAGAATTGTAGACTAAAAGGAGTGGTTCTTGTATAATAGAATATTTTATGAAAATGTACTTTCTCGAACGTGTATGTACAACCGGTAAACTAATTATTTCCAGTAACTGTACTTTACATTTGAATTTTGAGCAATCATTGCGGTTTATTCCCTGATTTCTGTTATTCTTAAAGATTCGTGTTTTTGAATTAAATAAATTTACGTAAGCCTTGCATCATTTATAAATTAATTTTATATTTTTTCATAAATTATTTATTAAAGGTAATGAATAATTTCATCATAGAAATCTCGCCTTGGTCGATATTAATAATGACAATAGCATTAGTAGAATTAAAGAATACGACAAAGGGGAGCGCAATAAGAGAATAATTTGCTTCAGGCAAGAAAAGATCGAGAGCCGGCACTGAATGCGCCACTGCACTATTTACGCATACACCACTGATGGTCGTACTAGAAAATATCTTACAAATAGTGAAGAACTAGTTCGAATTTATTTGTCTCTAGAATCCACCACCCTATTATCTATACATTGGTTCAAGGAGCATTTGATTAGCTTGATTAAGTGCTAACAGCACGGAGGTCAACTTCCTCTCCATGATGATTGAAAGAGTCAGGGTGTTTTTATTAGAAGGGTTCGGTTTTTATGTTTTGAATGCAATTTCTTTCGTTGGAATCAGATAGTGATTTTTTAGCAGATTGACAATTTTAATCGACGCTGGCGGAGGAGTCTGGACTATTCTGATGAGGCTTCTTAAGAAGTCGAACTTCTCTTTTGGAATTGACTTTGGGATCATATTTAGCACCTCAGTATAATAAAAATGATGAATTGATATTAGGATAAATAGAGAACTTTAATGAACACTATTGAATTATAAATTTCGAATCAATAACGAGATTTAATTATAATGGAACACATTAATTAAAGAGTATAGGTTTGTATAGGAAATCTGCCCGCAGGCTTTTTCGATTTGCACTTGAGGGGTCGATTTGACATTAAATAAAAATAATTCAGCTAAAATTTTAGCTCTTTATCTCATTCGATTTTTGAGATTTTCAAAAAAAACCTTCTTTTTTCGATTTTTTTTTTTCAATACTATAATTCAAAATTAATGAAAGTTGATTTTTTTGTCCAATTCTTAGGAGTAAAAGGGATGAAAAAACACTTTCATTATGAATCTCAGGTCGAAAGCCCATTTTTAAGAACAGAAATAAAACTATAATCATTTTTTTTACCGTGTTATTTAAAAGTGTCCACCGCCAAACTTTGTCAGAAAATGTCTTCTATACTCCTTTACAATCAGAAATTTTTTCATTTTTTTTTTGAAATTGTCGAACATTATGAAAAAAAATAAAAAATAATTTTCCCATACAAATACACATCGTTTGATTGCAGCGAATTTCGCTGATTGTCGCTTCAAGTAGACGACTGGGGTTATACTGCTAGAGAGAAATATATAGAAAATAATTTTTCAACTGAAAAAACACAACTTACTTAGAAAAATATTTAAAAAATTAAGAAATGCATTACTTAAAAAATAAAGGACATAAAATTTTTTTGAATTGACGTTAAAAATTTTCTTTTTCATGCAAAAATTCTTAGAAATAAAAAAATATAATGTTTCTGTACTATTTTAAAAATGAAAATTGAGCTAATTTAGGGATTCAAGACACAGCCTTCCGCTTAATAGAACAACTTACATTTTTCCATGACCATACTTTGTTTATTCTATTGTAATTACATTATTGGTGGATATTTGTTGGGAACCCTTCATTTCAATACGGTAATTCGTTACGGTTGTTGTACCTTTTAGACGAAATAAACCAATCTTCTTTGACTTTGAAGATGGTGTCTTCAATGGTACTGAAGCTATGAATATTCTGATTTTGGGGACGTGGAGTTTGATTCTTAAATAGTACCTGTGGGGGAATTGGGGTCTGCAGGGTTCCGATTGTTGGAAGTCGATAACAACGTGGTGTTACCCGTTCGTACACAAGTACGAGCTATTTTTAACAATATGTATCATCAATTACTTACATTCAATGAAATGATTTCACATTATATATATATTTCATTCACTACAGCATTAACTTTTTAATTTATAAACAGGCGACTCAATATTTCGGCAAGTCTTATTATTTTAGCCAAACATCGAGCGTAAGAAAAATAATATATTATAGCTGCAATGTGAGAGCAGCACTCTACAGCACGCCTACCACGAGGGGTGATCCGCGACCTAAAATCGTGTACACCTACTTCCACTTTCACTTCCAAGTAGAAGACAATAGAATACAATAGATTACCTAATGAATTCCAAAGTAATTCCAAATAATTCCAAAGACGGTGTACACCTAATTTCAATAGCGGTTCACCCCTCGGCCTACCATTAATACAATCTCAACAATATCGACTAATCCCAGAGATCTTAGTCTTATTTATTTTTTATAAGAATGTGAATTTCCAACGTCAATTCAAAAAATTTTTAATGTCCTTTATTTTTTGAAGTATTAATGCATTTTTAATTTTTAAAATATTTTTGTAAGTTGTGTTTTTTCAGTTGAAAAATTATTTTCTATATATTTCTCTAGCAGTATATAAGGTCGTCCACTGGAAGCGACAATGAGCGAAATTCGCTGCACGAATCAAACATGTGTATTTGTATGGGAAAATTAGTTTTTATTTTTTTTCATAATGTTCCACCACCACTTCAAAAAAAAAGGAAAACATTTCTGAGTATAAAGGAGTATAGAAGACATTTTCAGACAAAGTTTGGCGATGGACACTTTTAAATAGCACGGTAAAAAATCGATGTAGTTTTATTTCTGTTCTCAAAAATCGGCTTTCCACCTGAGATTCATAATGAAAGTATTTTTTTATCCCTTTTACTCCGAAGAATTGAAAAAAATCATCATTCATTAATTTTATATTTTACTATTTAAAAAAAATAAAAATCGAAAAAAGAGTTTGTTTTTTTTAAATCTCGAAAATCGTTTGAGATAAAGAGGTAAAATTTTTAGCTGTATTATTTTTTAATTAATGTCAAATCGATACTCCAAGTGCAAATAGAAAAAGCCGAGGGGGCGGATTTCCCATACAAACCCGGCTATACACTTTTATTTTTATTTTTACCATTTGCAAGTAAATCAACGTGTGCTATGGCTTTATTGAAATTGACGGGATGAATATTATATATGTGTTTTAATAAGTGTTTTCCTTCCAATTTATGAAATAAAACAATATGCCTTATTGAATTTAACAAAGAGAAATTCTGTCATCTATGAATTATTTTACGAACAGTTTTTTAGAAGGAGTTTGCTTCAATATCGGGGCGGTACATATTTCATTAGTATTCAATCTTGAATACTAGGTGACCTCCACATCCAATATAGAACAAGTAGGTGGTTGAGTTCTTCGCCATTTGAGCTGCAAAGCAAGAAATTCCTCAGTCTTGTACTTATATCATGCACCATATTCATAAATTATAAGTTAATATACCTTAAATGGACAAGTATAGCTCATCGTTAATATGGCTTTCCTTTCGAAAATGAATTATCTTGAGAATTTTCCTAGACAAAATTAAAAAACATTCTAACCTATTTTATGATATATAACGGGTGGGAAACCTTTTTTAAATGAAAGGCCATATTCATTTTCGAAAATAATGAAAAGGCCGAACCGATCCATTGAACTTGAACCATCAGTACTTATGAAGTAAAATTTACTAATTTACAATATTTTCATTATAATACATGCATTGAAAGATTTTATTTTGCCGATTGTTGATTCATAAAGTTTAATCAATGAGGTTGTCCTCTGCTTGATGCAAATTAACATATACATTAATATATATAGATATATATAAAGAATATAAATATGAATATATATATATATATATAAGTATATATAATTTATTTGGTAAAGACCTTCATCATCAGTCTTTAAAGAAGAAATTGAGACTTTAGATCCTATTTTCTAAAAAGGGAACAGAACTATAGAAGAATCTTTATTTGATAACTCTAAGAAACTGCAAAGAAAAGTCAAAAAAAGTCAAGTCCTGGACAAGTTATAGTCCAATAAAAATTATTGTGGAATTCTGTTATTCTAGAAATTGGACTAGAGTTAGATTTAGAGCAGGATGAAGCAATAACAATTGCACATGACTTGAATAAAGACTAAATATGTAATTTTCTTTTAGATAAATGAATAATAATATAGTAGATACGTTTTGTGGTCAGCCCCGGCGAGGATATTTCATTAAAAATGGCAAATTCTTGTGACTTGAAATCTTTTGAAGTCATGTGACTCATGGGGAGTCCAGCCTGCCGCCATTTTGGAAAACTCAGTAAAACAATTAGGTCTTATAGAAAGAATTATAAAAAAATATTTTAAAAGTATTTTCATTAGTAATTATTTGACGAAAATTTTTTTTGTTATAAATAAAATGTTTATCTAACCAATAAATATATAATTTTACATAAAAACATCCTTTAAATAAAAATAAATAAATTAAATAAAAAAGTCGATCTGTGTCGTAGGACACCGGATAGGAACGAAGTTCCTTATTATAAAATATTAATTTTAAGTTCTATTCTAGGTATAAAGAAAAATAATTATTCGGGTATACATTTTTTATTATGATTTTTTTATCGATAAAAAGCAAAGAAACTACTTTATAAAATTATCTTAACACCTTTATTTTATTTACAATGATTTATAAAAATATATAATATATAATAATAATAATATACAAAAAGAAACAGGTATTTATATGAATAATAATAATTAAGCCTAATTATGTTCTATCATAGAAACTATAGCTTTATGGTAACTAAAATAAGATATATATATTTGTGATTCGATTTTTGCCAAATATCTCGAGAAAACAGCATCGATAGTAGTAAGTACTAAAATTAATTACAGTTATTAATGGTAATAATAAATTTATTAAAAATGTATATAATTTTCATACCATACCTTGGATCTTTTGTATTTTTTCTTTTATTCTTTGTCGATACTCTTGTTGATATTGCCTACTTGTTTTTTTTTTATATTTTTCTCCGATACTGAAATTGATTATAAAATCATTAATTTCTCGTCTGATGTCTACTAACTTTACAGTCGTATTTAAAATTACACTGCAAAATATTATAATATATATAATATACGGTATATAAATTATATACCGTACCTTGTTTTTTTTTTCACGCTCCCGATACCTTTTTTGGTACTCGGCTTTTTTCGTATTTCTTTCCTTCAAAGAAAATAAAATAAAAAAATGTTAAAATTAAATCCATGAGTGCTAATCGAGGGAGGGGATGGAGAGGTGGGTACTGAACAAACTTGTTTGGAAATATTTTTTGAATTTGAGAAAAAACAGTATATGAATTTATACAATGTTTTACTCAGTATATTATATAAATATCTAACTAATAGATACTCTAATAATAAATAAATAAATAATCTTAGATATTTTAATAATAATTCATCAAATCCTCGTTGGAAATCAAATTCCAAGGAATTTTTTCTTCTTCTTTAATTTTTATTTCCTTAAATAGAATAAATAAATAATAAAATTCAATTAATTAAATAAATAAATAAATTATAGGAATTAGTTATGAAATCAATTAGGATTCACGGGATTTTACACATACACCCACGATTAATATATAACGCTTACCTTTAGTAGATTTTTTTAATTGATTATTTTCTTCTATTAGCTGGAAATATAATAAATAAATTAGTAGAATTATTGCAATATTCTTTTATTTATTTTCATTTCATTTTCATTTATTTATTAATTAAGTAAAGCACACCTTTGTTATTTGTTGCTGAATAACGAAATGTTCTGAATGTTCTGTCTCTGAATTCGATGCCATTTTATTGAATTCTATTATTCTGTCTATTAAATTAATAAAATTTTTAAAGAGGATTATTTCGATAAATAGAAGCAGAGAGGTAGAGGAGGGTAATGAAATAATACCTGTTGAATCGAAAGATTCAACATCGAACAGCATCGATTCCCGACCAGAGCGCAAGCCAGAGGCCCCGCCCCCAGAGTGGCTGAGTGGATGCGCGCGCATGAGCATTGGCTCGCTTGTTTTTATTTAACGTTACGGACACTTTTCACAGACTAGGGTACCACCCCGAGGCGTCCCATAAGTTCACTTCGTTCCAAAAATATTTGGCTTGGTTATTTTTTTATTTTTACTTTCACATTTATATTCATAGAATATAATGTGGAAGTATTGCGATGCCCTGTCTGGGTCCTGACTCTTTGAGAGCTTGTATCTCAGAGATGAAAAAAGTTAATTTCATTTTGTAACTTCTAGGTGGAAGGAATCGATGCCCTTTAATAGTTGGAAACTGGATTTAGGACATAAAACCGGATATTGTGGTCCCCAGAGGCCAAAAAGGGGCCAAAAATCCATTGGTCAGTGCGTACGTATGTATGTACGTATGTATCCCCCCCTGCGTTTCGCAACCATAAGTCTCAGAGCTACGAAATTCGAAACTTAAGCTCGATATAGGCTAGAAGGAGTTCAGCAAGCTTTTGCTTGAAATCGGAAAACCGGAAGTGGATATTTACATGAAAGATTTTTCGTTTTTTTTTTTATTTTCTCAAAAACGGCTCTAACGATTTTTTTAAAAATTAGTATATTTATCAAGTGTCATAAGTTATTAGTTGTGTCAAATTTTTAATCCGATTGAAATAAAGGAAGTGGGTGTAAAGTAGGAGTGTCGCGGCGCGCCGTAGAGTAGTATTGGTTAGTGAAAAGGTCGTGAATTTTTTTAAAAGGGAAATTACCTCCGCTTTCGTGAAGTGCCTGTTTCAAGACTTTTTCAGATTTTTCGCATATATATATATATCACATCAAGGGAGAGATTAATTAATCCTCCTCGATTTTTAATTTTTATTAAGCCACTTTCGATTTCAGCTTATAATGCGTTGGAACAATTATCACAAGCTACTTTTGGTTTGATACGTTTGACGATTGCTCCAGCTATATAGGCTATAATTTCTTTTGTATATGTCAGGGGTGTCCACTAACCTTAACTTTGGGAGCCGTAAATTTATAAAACTGTTTCAAAGCGAGCCACATTGTTTGGAGGTTAATTAATGGCTTATTAAAAAAAAGACACATTTTTTAATTTATAAAATATATAAATGAAATAACATTTATTTTTTGCTCTAGTTACTTATAACATTAGTATTCAATTTCAAATTACAAATTAATTTAATTTTTGAATGATTATTTTTTTAATTTAATTATTATACTTTTTAAAATCACTATTATTCAAGAGGTTCAAGAGCCGTACGAGATTGACTGAAGAGCCGCATGCGGCTCGCGAGGCACGTTTTGGCCACCCCTGGTATATGTGTTTGTAATTCGAGGGGAAAAACATATGAATGATTTTCGGGAAAGGGACTTATCTCATTATGATCTTCATATTTATAGCCCCTAGGTAAATTTTAATATTTTTTCTAATGATAATTGACGGTGCGATTTATTTGTTGGTCTGTTTCCAGTTTCCAGTTCTGTAGGCTACACAGCAAACCATTTTTTAATTAAATTCACTTATAATGGTATCAACACAATGATGTCTGTGGGTTATCCAATATGGCGGAGTCGTCTGCTAGAGAGCTTCACTTTTTCAATCAGACATTCACTCTGTTAACTCTCTGGTTATAACACGATCTAATTCTCAATAAAAATAACTTTTATAAAATAAAATAAAACCGACTTCAAAAAAATAAAATGCAACAACTAAAATAATAAAACTTCAAAAAAAAATAAAAATGCTCCTAAAAGGTATAAAATACTGATCTGATTTAGTTCAGTGCGCGGATCCAGACCTCGGATTTGGGGGGGGGCGGTCGCCGGTGTATAAGATCTACTTTTGATCTCGGAAGTGTGTCGCGACCGAACTGTCCAAGGGGGGGGGGGGGGTCAGAGACGCCGCCCCCCCTCCCCCCCCACATAGAACTTTATTTTCTTCAATTTTTTTAAAATTTAATGTTATATAAAAAAATTAAATAAATATATAAAAAAATGTTGATCTCCAATGCTTTGGGGGGGGGGGGGGGGGGCGGCCCTCCCTGATCTCGCGCATGATTTAGTTACAATTTTCAAACGACGAAATATTTACATGAAATCACTTTTTGAAGTCGGTGCTAAACATATACATTTTATGAATCAAACTCGACGGATTTTACTTAGTACGATTGGCGGGTACGCTCGCTTCATATAGTTTGTTTAGCACCGACTTCAAAAGTGATTTCATGTAAATATTTCGTCGTTTAGTTGTAACTAAATTAGATAATTATTTTATACCTTTTAGTGCATTTTATTTTGATTTTTGAGTTTTATTATTTTATTTGTTGCATTTAATTTTTTTGAAGTCGGTTTTATTTTTTTATAAAAATTATTTTTATTTTTTCTCTTTTTAGTGATGTTATTAATAGTAACTTAATATAATATCTTGCATGCATCTCGTAAGAGAAAGCGTCAGGCGAATGAATCAGAAAATGATAATAAAATTAAATTCATAAATATAGAAATTTTCTCGAAACGTTTGCGGGTTTTAAATGAATGTTTTAATTTTATAATAAGATTTTATTTATTATAATTTCGATTATTTGCTCATAAGAATTGGAGATTTACGTTATTTCGTCGTTGATCATATCATCAGAACTTGACCAAATTAATATGGGACCACCCCTAAGGTACCCCCTTTCCAATAAAAAAAGAATCATCGAAATCGGTTCATAAACAAAGAAGTTATGCCTAAACAAACATAGCAAAAAAGGTCCAATACCAATGAAAAAAACGGGACCAATCGGAAGCTAGACTGAACCCAATGCAAAATAAACTGCAACGGATCGTTGCTAAACTTTATCCAAATTCATTTGAAATATTAATATGTTTATTCCTTTATATAAATCAGATATCACTTGCAATTTGCAGTTCATGTTGACTTTAATTCAAAAATAATGATGGATTCTCATTTAACAGTCGAGGAATAACAATTTTACATTGGATTTTTTGACATCTCGGTTATTATTGATAATCATTGCTTAAGACATGGAGGAATCGACTTAAAATCAAAAATAGCGATTGATTCTCATCTATTACTTGAGGAATAATAATTCTACCTTAGATTTTTGACCCTTCGATTATTATTGGTAACCATTGCTGAAGACATGGAGGAATCGACTTAAAATCAAAAATAACGACCGATTCTTATCTAATACTAGAGGAATAATCTTATTGCATTCCATTTTTGATGTTTTGATGAGCTTGAGTTGTTTGCCATAAAAGAATTTAGTCTTTTTGATTTTAAGTCGATTCTTCCATGTTTTCAGTAGAGGTTACCATTAATAGTCAAAACATCAAAAATGGAATGCAATTAGGTTATTCCTCTAGTATTAGATAAGAATCGATCGTTATTTTTGATTTTAAGCCGATTCCTCCATGTCTTCAGCAATGGGTACCAATAATAATCGAAGGGTCAAAAATCTAATGTAGAATTATTATTCCTCAAGTAATAGATGAGAATCAATCGCTATTTTTGATTTTAAGTCGATTCCTCCATGTCTTCAGCAATGGTTACCAATAAAAACCGAAACCTCAAAAATCCAATATAGAATGGTTATTCCTCAAGTACTAGATGAGAATCAATCGCTGTTTTTGATTTTAACTCGATTCCTCTATGTTTTCAGCAATGGTTACCAATAAAAACCGAAACGTCAAAAGTCCAATATAGAATGGTTATTCCTCAAGTACTAGATGAGAATCAATCGCTATTTTTGATTTTAACTCGATTCCTCTATGTCTTCAGCAATGGTTACCAATAAAAACCGAAACGTCAAAAATCCAATATAGAATGGTTATACCTCAAGTACTAGATGAGAATCAATCGCTATTTTTGATTTTAACTCGATTCCTCTATGTCTTCAGCAATGGTTACCAATAAAAACCGAAACGTCAAAAATCCAATATAGAATGGTTATTCCTCAAGTACTAGATGAGAATCAATAGCTATTTTTGATTTTAAGTCGATTCCTCCATGTCGTCAGCAATGATAACGGATAAGAAAACAACGCGGTTGCTATGGTTACTTGTAAAATTTCCTCCCAAATTTTTACCATTTCACAGCGAGAAGCCTAACCATTCTTACTTAAGTTAGGTTAAATGAGCTATATTAAAACGATCAAATGAATAAATTTTAAAGAATTTAAAATTAAAAAAAGTTCTATTTTACTATAGAGTAAAGTACTTTAAAATATGATTTTACTAAAAACTTTATTTAACCTTTTTGTGGTCCCCAAGGTACTTAATTAGGATATTAAATTTCATCAAAATTGGTTAAGTCATTTTCAAGATATTTAGAAAAAACTAAAAAAGTACTGAAATAAAGTACTAATGTTTGTGGACCGATATGTACCAAAAACTAATCAGCGCTTCATTTTGCTAAACTAATGGTAGGTTTTCAATTTCATTTCAATCAGCGCAAAGGTGTGGAAAAAATCGTGGACGAAAAAAACGATAACACACACACACACACACACACATATACATACATACATACATACATACATACATACATCCCCCACGCACTTCCAAAAAAAATGGCACTTTTTGGCCTCTCGACGAGATTCCAGGTAATTTTTGGCAAAACCGTCACGTGCTAAAATTCAATCTCATTGAATACTTCAATTTGTGACCTTAATTGAGTCTATGGGTTCCGTAGTCTTTACCCGAGGACCCTTTGAAGTCGCGCTTGCCGCGAGAGCGATTCCAATACTTTCTCCCATGCTTTGCATTGGATAAAGTAAAAATCATCATAATCGGTTCACAATTGGCGAAGATATCAGGTAACATAGACACAAAAAAAAATAAACTGCAACGGATCGTTGCTAAACTTTATCCAAATTCATTTGAAATATTAATATGTTTGTTCCTTTATTATTAATCAGATATCACTTGCAATTTGTAGTTCATATTGACATTAATTCAAAAATAATTCTCATTTAATAGTCGAGGAATAACCATTCCACAGTGGATTTTTGACATTTCGGTTATTATTGTAACCATTGCTGAAGAGATGGAGGAATCGACTTAAAATCAAAAATAGCTATCGATTCTCATCTAATACTTGAGGAATAACAATTCTACATTAGCTTGAGTTGTTTACCAAAAAAGAATTTAGTCTTTTTGATTTTAAGTCTATTCTTCCACGTTTTCAGTAGAGGTTGCCATTAATAGTCAAAACATCAAAAATGGAATGCAATAAGGTTATTCCTCTAGTATTAGATAAGAATCGATCGTTATTTTTGATTTTAAGTCGATTCCTCTATGTCTCAGCAATGGTTACCAATAAAAACCGAAACGTCAAAAATCCAATATAGAATGGTTATTCCTCAAGTACTAGTTGAGAATCAATCGCTATTTTTGGTTTAAAGTCGATTCCTCTGTGTCTTCAGCAATGGTTACCAATAAAAACCGAAACGTCAAAAATCCAATATAGAATGGTTATTCCTCAAGTATTAGATGAGAATCAATCGCTATTTTTGGCTTAAAGTCGATTCCTCTGTCTTCAGCAAAGGTAAGGGATAAGAAAACAACGCAGTTGCTATGGTTACTTATAAAATTTCCTCCCAAATTTTTATCATTTCACAGAGAGAAGCCTATCCATTCTTATTTAAGCAAGGCTAAATGAGCTATATTAAAACGTTCAAGTGAATAAATTTTAAAGAATTTAAAAAATTAAAAAGCACTATCTTACTTTCGAGTAAAGTACTTTAAAATATAATTTTACTAAAAACTTTATTTAACCTTTTTTGTGGTCCTCAAGGTACTTAATTAGGATATTAAATTTCATCAAAATTGGTTAAGTCATTTTCAAGATATTTAGAAAAAACTAAAAAAGTACTGAAATAAAGTACTAATGTTTGTGGGCCGATATGTACCAAAAACTAATCAGCGCTTCATTTTGTTAAAAGAATGCTAGGTTTTCAATTTCATTTCAATCGGTGCAACGGTGTGGAAAAAATCGTGGGCCAAAAAAACGATAACATACATACATCCATCCATCCGCACGCACTAAATGAAAAAATCGCACTTTTTGGCCTCTCGACGAGACCCCTTGTAATTTTTGGCAAAACCGTCACGTGCTAAAATTCAACCTAATTGAATACTACAATTTGTGACATTAATTGAATCCATGGGTTCCGTAGTCTTTACCTGAGGACCCTTTGAAGCCACGCTTGCCCCGAGAGCGATTACAATACTTTACCCATGCTTTGCATTGGATAAAGTAAAATCATCATAATCGGTTAATAATTGGCGATATCAGGTAACATAGAAACAAAAAAAAATCAGTCGAATAGAGAACCTCCTCCTTTTTTTGAAGTCGGTTAAAAAATGGAAATAAATTTAAAATTCTATAAAAAACCATATTTCTAGACTTTTGAAAAATGGGCTTCGAGCGATTGGTCTAAATTTATTTAATTAGGCGGTAATAGCAAAGCTGAAGGTCTGTTATTTCAAGCGCCAATTCCGTTGTCAAAACGGTTCCCCCACTCTGCCAACTCCTTCCTCCCCTATCTTAGTTATTTGACCGCTCCCAGGAGCAGCACTCAACGAATATTGACCCGGGGATTTAAAAAATATAATTATCGGTTTTTAATTAAAAGTGCAGTAGATCAATAATAATGTAATTATTAATATTATAATAATATAATAAATAGTATTAATATTATTTACAATATTTTTATTAAATCAAACCACGTAATAGAACCGAATATATGCAAACGACTCCGGTTCGGTTAATATATATTCAGTTGGCGTCAGCCAACCGAGCCGTCTAAAAACCAGCCCGAAAAGGAGCTATACGAACCCAACCGAGCCGAACTGAATATATATTAACCGAACCTCCGAATGTTAAGTCCGGACGGGGTGTGTTTTGGACTCCCATTTTTTTTCTAATCAAACACACATTGAAAACCGAACCGCCAATCGTCGGGCGGGGTGTGTTTGGGGCTCCCATTTTTTCCTAATCAAACATACATTGAAAACCGAACAGCCAATCGTCGGATAAAAATAATAGTGAAAAAAGCACCTTGGACTCTTGTATTTCAGTGAAGAAAAAAAATGAGGGCATCTGATTTTCGGTTCAGCCAAAAGTATTGCTGTATAAAAACAGTGTCAATTGAAAAAGTATGTTTAATGAGACTCCTTTTATATGAACTATATATTTTCAAATGAGCGATTTTAATTCCCGCTCTCTTTTATTATAATATATATAAAAATAATGATTTAGCGCCAAGTTGACATTCATTAGTTCAGCGCGACAAGGGGTAATGGTGCGCCACTGGTGGGGGAACACTGATGACAGCGAACCTGGCGGTGAGAAAACATAACATCACTCAGACATACAGCTTTGTCTGAGCCATTGTCCCATATTGGATTCGGTATCAATTTTACTGGCTTGCCACTTATGTCTTGTAATAATTTCGTGTCCCAGTAAACATTATAATAATATTTTTTTAATATATTTTAACGCGCGAGATTTGAAAAAGCAAAATTGGCATTTTATATATATTTTTGAAACTTTAAGCCAATCGTCTAAGAATGGCTCGAAAACTGAAAATTTCCTTGACAAACGAGACACGAATTTTGTAATAATTAATGTTAGGATCCTCCTGTGCTCGCGGCCCACTCGGGCCGGGGGCCCCCTGAGCCCAGTGATCCGTGGGATTTTACCCGAATGCCACCCTATTGTTACGCCACTGTCTTCGCCACACACGACTAATAATAATATAATTAAAAATAAACTGCAACCGATCGTTGCTAGACTTTATTAAAAGTCATTTGAAATATGAATATGTATTTTCCTTTATTATTAATCAGATATCACTGGCTACTTGAAGTACATGTTGACTTAAAATCAAAAACAACGGTCGATTCTTATCTAATACTGGAGGAATAACCTCATTACACTCCATTTTTGATGTTTTGACCATAAGCTAAGTTAAACGATCAAATGAATAAATTTTAAAGAATTTAAAAAAGTATTATTTTACTTTAGGGTAAAGTACCTACTTTGAAATATAATTTTACTAAAACAGGCATCACTTATTTCTTTCTCATTAAATTACTTCCAAAATTTGTCAATTCAATTAAAAAATTAGTTGATCTCTAATCAGATTACCGAAATTGAAACCTTGTGGTGGCTAATCAACTGGCCGGCTGCCCCCCCCCCCCCCTAGGGAAACTCCCTAACATAGTGACACTCACTATAATTTCACTCAGAGGTGGTGTTTGATGGGGGAGGGGGGGCAATGCCAGTCACATTTTTTGTAATCAAGATAAAAACATTTTTGAAAAAAATTTTTAGAGACTTTTTAAAATTTTAAATATAAAATACTAAGTAGGTTTCACATACATAAAAGATCTTGTTTAGCACGACTCTATATATATTTCGGGGTATAAGCCCATCTTCAAGAGTTCACAAAGGACAGTGTCCTAAAAAAGATGGGCTTATACCCCGAAATATATATAAGAGTCGTGCTAAACAAGCATCTGATCTTTTATTTATGTGAAACCTACCTAGTACTTTATATTTTAAATTTTAAAGTTTGTAAAAAAAAAAATTCAAAAATTTTCTTTACTTTATTTAAAATGTTTCACCAAGAACCTACACCATTCTCACTGAACAAAACTAAAAACATTTTATTTGAAACTCCCTTCGTCTTCAATTTTATATTAAATAATTGTAAAAAAGATAAAAAAAATTTCGAACTCGAGCTCGGACCTAGAGTATTTGCCTCGCTTGCGTCGCCCTCTTGTCGGCCCTGCTGACGATGGATCGATCGATGGATGGGCCGGGTTTATCTATGACTCATTGACTTGCAGGTTTCAAGCTTGAATTCGATCTCAAGAACCTCATTTGGAGCAGTTTTTGCGAACATTCAATTCTCCCCCCCGTGGTTGTGCCACTGAGTGGATATGTTAATATTTATCCTCCTTTATAAATATTACCTCATATTAAAAGAATGAAATTTCATAGTTCAATTAATGGTAAATGTATATAATATATACTATATATACATATTTCTAAATAAAATTTTGACCAGGCGTAGGTCTGTAAGGGATTGGAATAGGATAAATGTGGATTTAACATTTTTGCTTAAAATGACCTCCCCATCGATTTCCCGAAGTTTTTTTTTTTAAATCGTTGTGAATCACCATGAATATTATATTTTATAGATACTTTATACAAGCCTATTTAACACGATTTGTGAATAAGGAAAATAATAAATTATTTATAACAATATATTTTTTACAAATACGGACTTAAAAAAATATTCCGTTTTGCAATTTTTTCAAACAAAAAAAAATATTAAAAAAATTCCAATAAAATTTAATATAAAAAAAAAATTACATACATATTAAAATTAACAAATATTCATTATTTGAGGGAAAATGAAATTCAAAAGACGAGACTCTAAAAGAGAATTATTAGTTATAATATAACAAAAAGAAACAAACAATGTCTTTTATAGATTACGAAGTTTGGTGATCTTTGTACTAAAATGTGCTTTATTAACTAGAATCATTCCAGAAAAATATTTATTTGGCGTTCATTTTGAAGAAATACTAAATATCATCACTCATAAATAAGTTGAAGATTTTTCTTTAGTTATTCTGTAAAAAATTTAAGTAGAATTAACTTTGGATAATTTAACAAGATGTGATCTTAATTGCATGTATATATTATATAAAAAACAAAAAACAAAAAACAGTGTAATCTAGCTTACCATGTTGTTTGTATGATGATCCGTGTAATTTGCCAGATGCATTCATTTTATAAGAAAAGGAAAGAGTTAATAATTAAAGAAGAAAAAGATGATTGACTAAGCACATAAACTAGAACTTGAAAAAAAAATGTTATTTTTCAATAGAAAAATCGATTCATTTTTCAAAGGATATTTGAATCCTTCTTATTTAAAATCAATTAAAATTTGTAACTAAAGAAATTTATGTAAAGAAAAAATAATTTTTAAGAAAAATAAAACTGACTCCAAAAAAATTAAATGCAACTAATAAAATACATTAAAGGTATCAAATAATTATTAACTTATTTAGTTACAACTAAACTACGAAATATTAAAATGAAATTACTTTTTGAAGTCGGTGTCAAACATATACCTTTTATGAATCGCACTCGACGGATCTTACTTAGTACGTTTGGTGGGTACGCTCGCTTATAGGTATAGTTTGTTTGGCACCGACTACAAAAAGTGATTTCATATTAATATTTCGTAGTTTAGTTGTAACTAAATAAGTTAATAATTATTTTATACCTTTTAGTGTATTTTATTTGTTGCATTTAATTTTTTTGAAGTCGGTTTTATTTTTTTCTTATTTTATTTATTTATTTTTCTCTTTTTAGTGATGTTATTAATAGTAATTATATCATCAGAACTTGACCAAATTAATATGGCCCCATCCCTAAGATACCCCCTTTCCAATAAAAAAAGAATCATCGAAATCGGTTCATAAGCAAAGAAGTTAGGCCTGAACAAACCTAACAAAAAAGGTCTAATACCTTGAAAAAAAAATGGGACCAATCGGAAGGTAGACTGAACCCAATGCAAATTTTTTTTTCAAAATCGGTTCACAATTGGCGGAGATATGAGGTAACATAGGAACAAAAAAAAAAAAAAAAAAAAATTCAGTCGAATAGAGAACCTCCTCCTTTTTTGAAGTCGGTTAATGAGTATCTATTTGAGAAAGAAAGATTGAATTTTTTCTCAAAATCAACTTGTCATATATAATTAATTAATTTGACGAACATGAATTTAGGTAGTATCCAAGATTTTAATAGATATGTTTATTTTGCATGTAGGAGGGTCTTGTCCCCTCGGAGTCGAACCCAAGCACTAGTAAGCTTTCAGGTCAACTAGTCAGACCCTTGAGACCATCACCTCCAAACATGCGACATATCCCGAGAGGACAAGACCCTCCTACATGAATATAAACATATCTATTAAAATCTTTGATACGACCCAAATTCATGTTCATAAAAAAAATTATTTTAAGCTTGTAAAAATTACTAAATAGTATACTCAAAATGAGATTGAATTCAACTTTTCGGAAAAAATCAAAGGAATTCTGCATGCGTTTCTTAACCGAATATAATGAAAACACTAAGTTTTAATAATTTCCTCATTGCACTTGAAAAAAAGTTTTTGATTAACATTTTTTAAGACACTGAATCTTAAATAAAATATTTATTATTTGAGATATAAATCAGAAAAAGACTGGAATAGAATAATTGCGTTGGATTTTACAATAACATTAAGAAAAGCTTAAGGATTTAGGATCAAACCCGTAAAATTAGATCTTTTCGATGAGTTGTTTTTTTCGAGTCATACGCTTAAAATATTTTTTAATCCTGATGCAAATTTAACGCGAATCGCAGCAGAGACATGAAGCCCCTTCAAGGGGTAGGACGTCCTGTACTCTCATCGCGTTTATTTCACTTGATTTTTTGTCTCTAAAATTTCACGGCCAAAACATGGGGACTGTGAATAGTAGTTTATTATCAAAAAAATAATTTTAGATATTTTAATTGAAAAGATTTTGTTTTGCCGATAGTAGCAGAGTTATTGATTCATAAAGAGAAATCAATGATAGTTTTTAAGGAATTTGGTGTTGGTACTTGGTGAAACATTTTTTAAAATTATTGGATAAAAAATACTTGGTAGGTTTCACATTAAGATATAAAAAATAAAACGAATTTATTTTTGGAGAATCTTTAATCTCGATATATATATTTCGGGTGACTAACCCATCTTCAGAAATATATATATCGAGATCAAAGATTCTCCAAAAATAAATTCGTTTTATTTTTTATATCTTAATGTGAAACCTACCAAGTATTTTTTATCCAATAATTTTAGAAATCAATGAGTTTGACCTCTTCTTGATGGAAATAAACATATACATATATGCTCATTGAGGTTTCCGCGGATGGGTTTTATGTCATTAGAGATTTTTCGGGTTTCTCCGCCTGGGTTTGAGAGTTTTTCTCGACGTTCGGCTCTCCTTTTGGAGCCATTTTTTCGAAACAGTGACAGTGATCATATCGACAGTGCCCAGTGTTCTCGAAGCAGTGATAACCAAGACGTCAGCCGCACACCGTAAGTAATCCACCCTCAACCACAAAACCTCCTAAACCTCCCAACCCACCCAGTCTTCCGAATCAAGAAATTCACTCTGAAGAGACCACCCAAAACGAACCCTGGACAACGAGGCTAAGACCACGTAGACCACCCACTCTTGAAAATGGCTCCGAAAGGAGAGCCGAAACGTCGAGAAAAACTCTCAAACCAACGCGGAGAAACCCTAAAAATCTCTATTGACATATACATATATATATATAACAAATATAAATATCTATATTGTGTATATATATATTATTATTATTATTAGTTGCGTATGGACCCTTAGGATCACGCAAAGCCTCTTCAAGAGAATATCGGACCTCGATTCTTTCTGTATATATATATAGTTTATTTTATATATATATATATATAATTTATTTTAGTGACTATGGTTTCAACATTCATCATCAGTCTATTTATTAATTATTTCTGATGGGTTCATTCCCCGATTGGATATAGATAAATTCGTTTTGTTGTTATAGCAAGCTGACCACATAACAAAATAAGAATTTTTCTATATCCAATCGGGTAATTGAACCCATCATAAATGACAGTTAAAATATTTATAATTAAAAAGAATAATATCTAACAATTATATATATTTTTATTTTCATTAAACCTATTATATATATATACTACTAATACTTATATTCGTTATATATATATGTGTTTATTTTTGTTTGCATCAACAGAGGGCAAGCTCGTTGATTTCTCTTTAGATATTTATTTAAATGATCAGAACCATAGCAAATTTAAAATTATTTTAGATTTAGGTAATGATTTTTATTTTCATTAAACCTATTATTTATTAAATTTATTGAATAAGATACTATAATTTAATTATTATTTTAGCGAATCATATTTTAAAATGAGAAGCTATTTGTGTATGTTTACTAATATATTATAAATAATGGTCTACTCTGGATTTCATTTAATATCGTGTAAATCGAATAATAAAACAAATATTTTTTTAATGGACTGGTGCTAAAAAAAACATGGGATGCGGCTGTGCTTCAAATACATTTAATAAATTTTTGATAGATATATAAAATAAAATATATATATGAAATAAAAATTAATCTTTTCAAAATATAATTTTATTCTCTTTAAAGAAATATAAAGTATTTTTTAATCTAATTATATATATAGTATAATGAATAGAATCAAAGATATAAAATGCTATTTTTCTGTTAAAAGAGAAAACAATGCGAGTTGAGAACTCGAATTATCATAATCTCTAAATAACAAGTATTTTAAGAAAATAGCAGAAAAGAATAGGCAGAGAAAAAGAGAGACAGAATATAAATACAAAAAAGTATTATTACATGATGCTAAAGCAAAATAATACTGCAAAAATCGCCATTAATGGAACAATTATGGATTAGTTAGTTTGTATAAACTATAATAAAAATAAATAAGATGTAAAAATATATATATATATATATAAATAAATATGCAGCTGAGTATTAAATAGTGAACCATGTGGTATGAGATAAAAAATATGATATTTTAACAACAATAAAAAGCATTGAAATATCTTTCCCAGAAAATGAGATAGATTTGGCAGGAATGACTATGAAAGGCTTTAACCCAATCAAAGCTTTGTAAAGCGAATCTAATAAGAACAGAGAGCACTAATTCATTTAGCTATCACTTTCATCACTATCTTTGCGGTCCTCATGACAGTCACGATTTAAGCCTCGAATTTGTACATACTGAACATTTTTCCGTCTGAGTGATGAAGAAAATAAGGGATGCATAAAAAGAGATTCCATTTCTTCAAGAGACTTTCCTTTTGTCTCAGGTAATATTATCATGAATAAGATAAAACCCACGAGACCAAAACTGGCGTAAAGATAGAATGCACCTAAAACAAAAAGCAATAATATTTTATGATTAAAAATACAATAATAATAACAATTTCAAGTTATATTTTTGAAATTATTATGTGTTTATTTAAAAGATTGGAATTAAGAATTCTTTCAAATTTTTTCAGAATGTTTTATTCTTTTGAAATGGTTATTGGTGGAAACATAACACAAAGGTTACATTTTTGAAAAAAAAAAATATTGTCATTTAGGGACGTTGCGAACACTTACATAATTATGTGTCATCATCAACCTGAAAATTTTGTTATTTAAAAATATACAATTTATTAAAAACCCAAATTACAATTTTTATTTTTTTTATATTTAATATTAAAAAAGTATTTTACTTAGAGAAAGTGGTGTAGGTTTTAGGTGAAACATGATATTAATTAATAAAGTAAAGGGTTTTAAGCTGTAAACTCCTGATGATGGACTAATAATCCGAAATATATTGAGTTTGTATAAACCTCTTTGAGTTTTATTTCATTCACTGTGAAACTACACACCCTTTACTTTATTAATTAAAAAAGTATATTAGTTTCTTAGAAAATCTTGAAACCCTTTATTAAATTGAATTAACATTCTTTGTTGCATGAACACAACTATCAAAATTTATAGTATATTATTTTATTTTTAATGACTTTTTCAAAAAAAAATTGAATTAGGTTTCAACCAAAAGAAAAAATAATAACCATTTCAAATGAATAAAACATTCTCAAAAAAATTTCTTATAAATAAATTATGTTTTTAATTAGACCATCAAATGATATTACCTTCGATTGTTAATGACTTTGATAATGTTAAAAAAGTCATAGAAATGATGAGATTACAAAACCAATTAGTTGATGTAGCAAGACTATTGCAGGAACTGCGGGCCCACATTGGATATATTTCCGAGTTTATTGTCCATGGCATAGTTCCCATTCCTGAAATATATGAATACATATATACATCAGTAAACGTAAAAATTAATTAATTGATAACATTTTATAAGTTGGTTTTGAGAAACAGACCAGGCGCAAATAATAACAAATAAAGACATAGTGAGGCAATAATGATCCAAGAAAACTGAGATGGGCACCAATCATAATTAAAATTATGAATATTTAGCGGCTGGCTACAGGGTCCCGAGAATGGCAAATTCGACGTGGTATTGAATTTCCAACATGAAGTAGTGTTTGTAGAACCATAACAAAATCCACAATTACTTGCACTTGTAATACAAGCAGAACATGTACTACAAATAGAAACAAATGTAAAATAATTACTTCCAAATAGAATTATTTGAGTATACACTTTAAATATAAATATAAATATAACATAAGAATTATAATAAATTTTAAGATATACTTTATAGGGAATTATTTTGATTATTTATGTCCTTCGATTAAATTAATAAGTTGTTGTAGAGAAATAAGGAGAATAGCTTATGCAAATATTTTTTTACTTTATGCCAACGTTTCGTCAACTTTGTTGACTTCCTCAGGGCTCAAACAAATTAACTTCTTGCATAATTTTTTTTTTTAGATTTAAATAGGAAATATTTTCAATCTCTGCCTATACCTATGTGTTTGCTAAGAATGAATATTTATAAAATGACAAATATGCAAACAAGTTAATTTGTTTGAGTCCTGAGGAAGTCAACAAAGTTGACGAAACGTTAGTATAAAATAAAAAATATTTGCATAAGCTATTATCCTTATTTCCCTACAACAACTTATTAATTTATAGGGAATGTTTGAAAAAAAATAAAGTCAAGAGAAATAAACTATTCTTTTACATTCCAAAGAGGAAACTATATGTTTATTATAATGTAATCAAATTAATAAGGTCAAGTAAAATTAGAATAAAAGGGCCCAAAAAATATATTTACTTGACAATTCCACAATCTCCGATGGAGGTAATTTCTGGTGAATAAATGTTCATTAAACGGAATCCAATTCCAAGAGTAACTAATGCAATAATAACACCAGCAAATAAAACATTATGTTTAATAACTTGAGTTTTATTATAAAAAAAATATTTATTATAAAAATAAATGTTTATTTATTGATTGTTATAAAATTGAAATAAATACAAATCTTTAAATGTTTAATCAAACCCAAACAGACTAAACAATATTTAAAATCTAAAAGTTACGAACATATATATTCAATTAGAACAAAAAATTCCTAATGTACCATTAACCTTAAACACAATTTTGATTTTCAAATCCAAAAATTTTAAATAATTAACCGAACTCAGAAAAAAGATTGATTTTAGATCTAATCGAAATTTTAAATAACAAAAATTCAATTAAGAAAAGGTCAGACAAGGACTGTTTTTCTAATATTTGTCCAAAATTTTTAGAGAAAAATAATTGTGCCTAAATATTTATATTTTTTATTTGAATTAAAGGTAATTTCGTCCCCAAGCTAATTTGAATCATTGTCTATATTCAAAATATTTAATTTCTTTAGTGTTGCTTTTTGTGCCTTAGAAAAAGCAACTTTTTTCTTTGTTAATTTGAAAATTTCAATTGATAAAGGGAGAAGCGTTTGGGTTTGATTAAGCTTTTTAAAAATTGATTTTATAAAATATATTTTATATATATCCATGGGCGTAGTGAGGAGGGGGGGGGGGCAGCCGCCTCCCCTTAGACCTGGACTGCCATCCCTGGGTCCTCCAGTCTATCCAGTCTGGCATACTTGTGCTTAGGCTGCTGCCCCTGGACCCTTCCTGTTTCGTGTTTCCCATACATTTGGCTGGTATATTATGTGTTTAGGCATAAATACTGTTTTATTTATGAAATTGTGGAGGAAAGGAAGTAAAATTTATAGGTATTTCAAAACTCATATTTGAGTCACGTTACGAGTTACAATTAAATGAATTAACTATTAAAAGTCGCGCTACCTAAAATACCCAAATCTTCTTACTTGCAAATTGATATTGAAAATAATAGAACGTGATTAATGCGTGATTTTATCATACATTTTAATTACATAATAAAGCCAAGTTCAATCGCCGGTGTTTGCACTATCGTTGTTACACCCTGGTCAGATGGCAAAAATTACAGCTTCAGATTTAAAAATTCGTATGGAAGAAGTCTCCAAATTTTATGAATTAGAGCGGATTGAGTCAGAACCCGACCTGTGACGGTTTTTTTGCACAAACAAGAAGGAGAATCTCGAAACTTTGGAGTTAACAGACGTGATTCAACATGCAGAAACCTTCTATCCCAACGTTAATACAGCCCTACGTATTTTATTGGCAATGCCTTATTCTACAGCTACTATTGGAAGAAAGTTTAGTACTCTCAGGCGCGTAAAAACATGGCTGAGATCAACAATGAGTGAATAAAGACTAAACGGGCTTTGCATGCTTAGCGTACATAGAAAACTTGTAAATAGTTTGAGTGATTCTTTCACAGAACTCATTTGAAGTCGATTTGCAGAAAATCCAAGAAAATTGCCCTTTGAAATAAATTGAGAGAAAAAATGGGAATTTCGATATATAACAGGGAAAATGGAGACAAATGAATGAATATGAGAAATAATTAGTACCAGATTGAACTTTTTTTTTGGTCGTACCATTACGGGCTCTTCTTTTACAAATGATAGTTAATAGGCTACTGTCAACCGGGAGAAATCGAAGTTTTTGGCCGAGAAAACCGAGAAATAAGCGGGAATTTTAAAATTGTGTTTGAGTTGCCACCCTGTTCCGGATTTGCCCCCCCCCCCCCCAAGATCAAAAGCTGAGTACGCCCATGTATATATCATATTATATATATATATAAAATTATAATTTAAAACTAATTACTAATTAATTTGGAGATACAATTTCTTACCAGCAAGTGACCATAGGACAAGAGGACGTCTTCCGAGACGATCAACGAGAAGTAGTCCAATAAAAGTACACAGAAAATTCATACCGGCAGGAAGGGCAGCAAGCCATATTGCCATTGAGGGTTCATTGATGCCTGCCATTTGAATAATACTAGCACTGTAATACCTAGAAAAGGGTTTTAGAATAATTTTATAAATTGAAAAATTGTTTAATTACAATAATGATGAAAAAGAACTAATTAATTAATCATAATAAAAAAATATAATAAAAATAATGAGGATTACATGACAGTGTTTATTCCAGTCACTTGTTGAATCGCTTGTAAAAGACAGCCAATAAATAGGGCTCGACGCACGGTTGGGTTAACGAAAATATGAACAAAAATTGAATGTCCTTCTAAACCAGTTGGAGTCTCTTCAGAGATTCCAGCTTTTATGGACTCAAGTTCTAATTCGATTCGTGAATTAGGCGCACGAATCGAACGTAAAACTCTAAGAGCTTCATCGAATCTTAAATAAATAAGAAATCGATTAATAAAAATAGAGCGCTTTGAAGAAATGTTTTAAGTTGGGTACCTTTGTTTTGAAACCAGCCACCTTGGACTTTCAGGCATTCCAAGAAAACCAAAAAATTGAATTGCGGCAGGAATCGCAGCCAAGCCAAGCATATATCTAAACAGTTAAAAAATGGTTCAGTTATAAATCAAACAAAAGTAAATATTTCATTAAATAATTTTACAGGATTTAAATAAATTGTTCTATTTCTAAGTTTTAATGAAGCCTAAAAGATAACAAATTATTATTTAAATTCAGCATTCATCATTCATTTTCATTTTTATATAATAATAATAATAGTAATTCTTTCAATTTAGAGCAAAAATATCTTTAAAAAATGAATATTTAAATTTCGAAATATATATTTATATATAGTAAGACAAATACAATAACAAAGGCAAAAATATTAATACATCTTGCGATTAAGAAACAAATGAAAACTGTTAGGGACTGTTCAACCAGTTTGAGTAGCGAAGTCTCTTATTTTTATTTAGTTCTTTCTGAGTTAATTTAATAGATTATAAAAAAATTATGTTCTTTTTTGTGGTTTACCATATTATATCTATTTTTTGACCTCAGATTCTATAGTTCATTTAGCCAAATCCTATGTAGTAATGACACTTTTAAATTATTTATAAATTATTTACGGTCAAAGATTTTGTATTCGTTGAAAAAAAAAGTTTTTGTTAATTAAAGAGAGTAAAAGATATTTGTGATATTTCACAGTAAAAATATATATATCAAGTTTTAAAAAATTTAGATACATTTCAGGCTATTTATTCTCAAGAGTTTTAATTAGACTATGCATATTTTTACAGGAAAAAACCACAAAAACCTTTAACCCCTTTTAATTGAAAAAATATTTTACAACAACTAAAAACCGCAGTCTCAAATTTTAATCGTCTTTGTTGCGTAATAAATAGAAATGAGGAGACATTTGCACCTCCAGCCCTCAGGAATGAATGTGAAGGCTCCACAAATAAGAGCAGCGACAAGTTGACCCCCAGTTATAAGAGATGAGTTGATTGTGACTAAATGCCCACGAGAATCTGGAGGGGCACTCTCCGCAATCATCATAGGAACGGTCATACTTTCGAGGCCTAAGAAATTAAACAAATTAAAAATATGAAATAAAAATTAAAACATAAATTAAGGATGTACAGTTTAAAATAAATATATTTTAATTTCAAGTTGCAAAAAGAAAATAGATTTTATGAAAATTCAAATATAATTCAAGCACGTTCAGCTTTTTGAGATTTATGGACTTTGAATCAAAATGTTTTAAGGTAGTTGTTCCGCCAAATGGGTTTTCTTAGGATTTTTTTGAAATTTAGACAGATTATTAATTAAATACTTCTGCGTCGATTGGTGGCAAAACGAAATTTATGAACAATATAGTTCCGGAGATATTAAATTTTAAAAATAGAGTTTTTCAGACTCTTATACATTGCACTATACGGGATATCGAAAAATTTACATACAAATTTAATTATAATTAAGAAACCCTTCTTACCATTTTTATAAAAAACTAAACCAACATTAAACAATAACCAATACATATTTTAAGACAATTTTGATTCATAGTTACAACATAGTTTCTGAGATAATAAAGAATAAATAATGAAAAATGTATAAAAAAATGTACCTACACTAAAAACAATTTAGCAACAGCGCATTTATTTAACCAGCGAAAGATGCGCTAGAATTTTCATAAGGTGTAACGTAGGCGTTGATTACATTTATTAAAAAATAAGAAAACGATTTTTATAGAAATTTTTGAACTTTTAAAATGTATTTTATCTGTCATTTTAATATAAAAATATTCAATCTCTTACAATGGTGCCAGATTTGTCAAACGAGCAAGGGATTGGCTAGAATCGGTACATAAACAGCAAAAAGTTTTGGGCTTATGAATCCTTATTGTCTGTTCTATATACTCTAGCATTAACTTTTTGCTAGTATTGTCACGAAACAACTACCTTAAAGGTCGAATTGAGAAATAAATGGAATTTAAAGAAATTGAAAAAATAAAAATTAAATGTAATGAGAATTTGATTTAAATAATATAATTATTATCTAGATAGATGCAAAATAAAAATTGTAATTCATAAAATTGGGAAATTATCTGTAAATTATGAATATGTTTTTTAAAAACATTAAACGGGAGAGAGAAAAAAATAATAAAAAATTAAGAAAATAATAAAAAAAAGTTGCGTAAATGTGTTTATTAAAATAAGATTGGTCTAAATAAGTTTTTTTTTTTAATCCGACCTCCGAGCCAATGGCGGATTGGGAAGCGCAGATTCCAGCCAAAGAGGAGGCAGACAAATGACCAAAAGCGATGAACAGAGGATATTTGAACGTTAGTTTTTCCTTCAAGCTAACGGAGGCTGTTTCGAACCAGTATAAGGGAACACATGCTGAGCTGAATCCTGCAAAGGCCATTTTTATGCAAAATCTCTCTCCCGTCTATATATTGCTGATTATATAAGGTATATAAAGGATAATAATGATTCTAACTTACCGATTCCAATTCCTACAATGATACGACCAACAAGCAGTAATTCCTTTCCATTGGCTAAACTCATTACAACAGATCCTGCTGTGAATAATATACTTGCAAAAAGAATAACTGGCTTACGACCAAACTTATCTCAAAAATAAAGATTATATAGAAATAAAAAAAATGAAAAATAAAATAGAAGTTAGGGGCTAATTTTTAGACTTCAGTACTTTAAAAGTTTAAAAACGGAACTTTTAAGATGAAATTTTAAATGTCTGTCCCTTGAGTCACATGTCTGTACTTAGCTAATTTTTACGAGTAATATTCACGTGTAATACTGAAAATTAAGGCAAAGCTTTCGAAATTTTAGTCTCAAATACATAAAATATTTACATTGAAAAAAATGTATTGATTGTTTTGTGTTTAAATAAATACAAATCGAAGGAGACAATAAAAGAGTGTGTCTTCTGCTGGAATTATAAATTTTATTTATAACGAGACTAGTTTCGAGGGCTTTTCCTGTGAATTAATTGTAATAGACTGATGAAAAGGGCAAATCCCTCGAAACTATAGTCTCGTTATAAATAAAATTTATAATTCCAGCAGACACACTCTTTTATTGTCTCGTTCAATATATAAAAATTCTGATGCCCTCGGCACAAAAACTTTCAATTTAAATACAAATCTTTTATTAAAAAAACAATCTGAAAACGTTTATTTGAAGTCCAAACGTTTCGGGAGAACTTCTCCTTTTATCAAGCCCTCTGATATACAATGTAAAAATATTTCTACTAAAATCTTAGATTCGTTTCTAAATAAAATAACTTATTTCTTAATATTATAATGGTTATGTACCTAACCTGGGTTGATTTTTGAAAAAATTCGATCTTTTTTCATAAAAATGTACTCAAAAATATGCTTAAATCTTGACGTTAGTTATTTAACATTTATATAATTCATATATACCCTATACATATTTACACCAGGCAAAAGACGCACTCGTTGATTCATTTCCTATTCTTCTTTTTTTTTTGCAACGAAATTTTCTCGGGAGAAAGACGGACTGGTAGAACTTTTAATTGAATGTAATGGAAGGCAGCCGAGGTGAGGAAAGAAAATTAACACATATCCAAATAAGGTGTAATTTATTGGAATCCTCTCCTTCCCCTTCAAACCGACGTTTCGGAGGCGATTCTTCCCTCCTTCTTGAAAAACCTCGAAGAAGGAGGGAAGAATCCGAAACGTCGGTTTGAAAGGAAAGGAGGAAGGATTCTCATAAATTACACCTTATTTGATATGTGTTAATTTTTTCTTTCCTCACTACCCCTGGGCTGCCTTCCATTACGTATTTTTTTTTTAAATTTGAAGGGAAGTTTCCTTCCAAAGGCTAATTAGAAATTACCATGCTAGCCATCCGGCAATAAGAGAAAAGATCCAGGCAGCAGCAATCGTTCCAGAAACAATCGCTTCATGCCAATGCGTTGTTAGTTTAAATTCCGATCTAAAAAAGAGAAGAAATATAAAAATATTTATTTATTTACAATTTATTAAACAAGTATAGGACCTTGCGTCCCACCTAGTGTTGTACAACGTCGGTTTAAGAATTACACTCACGAGCATAGAAATGGAATCACCTCCCTTGCGAGTTATTAAATGTAATTTTCATTCTCAAATATAATAATATAATATATTTCCATTAGGTTATCATTCTATATTTATTTTATGCCTCCTCTACACTATGAGCCAACTTGGGCCAATTCAAGCCAACGCCAATGTGTAGAGGGGGGTTGTATTGGTCATTGGTTGACGCTGGCGATGAGATTGGCGATGGTGCCCAGTGGCTAGGTGTCGTTTCAACATGGCCATAGACATTGGCCCAACTCTTGGACCACTGTGTAGAGGCACCGTCAAATTAACTCGTTTTACTGGTGGCCAACATGGTCAACATGTTTGGCTCACGTTGGGCCATAGTGTAGAGGGCCCATTAAATGCTGAAAAATGAAACTTGTAGAAAAAATATTTAAATTTCTAATAAATTACAAAGAAACATACAAAGTATCATTGAATTAATGAAAAGAGAGGGATTCCATTTCTTTGCAGTGTATTTTCAATTATGAAAAGAAGTAGGTATGATCAGCAGAAGAAAAGTGAAGAAAGACTATCCGCTCTAGCTTTAATATCAAATGAAAAATCTAATATTAAATTTGAAAAATTCTATGATACTGTTATATAAATTTTGCAAAAGAGCGAAAAGTAAAGTAAAATTTAAAAAAATAAAGGGTTGTTTTTTGGGGAGAGCATCCCCTGGTTGAGAAGTCAGCCCCTCCTAGCCACTGAAATAAAGACACAACATTTCCAAGCATCAAATTGAGATAGATGTTTAAATCCGTTTTCTCTCTTGATCAGAAAGGTGGCTGCGAGCTTTTAGGTTTAGGTCCATAACGAGTACATGAATTTAAAACTATTTCTAGTCTTTGAAGTGATTTGCTGTCAAGAGAGTTTGTTTTAAAATAGAAATCCAAAAAACTGAATACTTACTTGATTAGAATCATAGCTCCGGACACAACGCCGGTGTCATATCCAAAAAGAAAACCTCCCAAAGTGCTTAGGAAAGTTAATAAATAAATAAAAGATTTGGGATGTTGTAGAGGAATCATTGTGTGTGTCGCCTGCGGCAAATCCGGATCAAATGAGTACGAAGCTTGCATTTTTAAATAGAATTAAAATGATATCTTAATTTGCTTGTTAGTGGGTGTAAGTGAAAAAATACATCTATTTAAACAAGGATTAGAGAGATTTTCTCAATTGCTTCAAATTGCCGCAAATGACAGTTGTTAAATGTCATATGTCACGAATGACAAGAACAAATGGAATATTCAGAAGGGTTAATATGACAAACAAAACAGTTAAATTAAAACTTAAATAATAATAATATTAAAATAAATAATATTAAGTAGTCTTACACGTAGGCATAGAGGAACTTATAAAATGATCAAGGAAAATAAGATGTTTTTAAAATTTTCCATTATGTGATCCCAATGCAACCAACATAAAATTTAGGGGAATTCCAAAGTTACTAAATTCTAAAATTAATATTGAATATAAATAATTTAAATATTTTATTTGTGAATTGCACCCTGAAACAAATTCGTAATAAAGAAACAAAATCTTGGGCTGGGGGATTTGTGGGTTAAAATTTTTATACTTACTGTCTTATTTTGAGATATTTTTTTAAAATGATTTTATTAGAATAAATTTTATTGATTGTTTCGGCGTAGCACTCAGACTTTTGGGGACGGGAAGGGGGGGGGGACAAAACTGCCCCGAGGGTGCTAATCGTTAACCAGACCATAATTATTTAAATTAAGCGATTTTTTTTTCCTGGCTAGGCACGGTGTGCATTAATAAAACAAAATGTGTTTTTACAATTTTATTAATTCATAGAGTTGACCACGAAAAATATATTCTAGCTTAAATATTTTGTTTTTAAGGTAGTTGCTCCGCCAAATGGGTTTTCTTAGGATTTTTTTTGAAATTTAGATAGATTATTATTTAAATACTTCTGCATCGATTGGTGACAAAACGAAATTGATGAACAATATAGTTCCGGAGATATTAAATTTCAAAAATAGAGTTTTTCAGACTTTTATACATTGCACTATACGGGATATCGGAAAAATTTACATACATATTTAATTATAATTAAGAAACCCTTCTTACCATTTTTATAAAAAACTAAACCAACATTAAACAATAACCAATACATATTTTAAGACACTTTTGATTCGTAGTTACAACACAAGTTTCTGAGATAATAATAATGAATAAATAATAAAAAATATATAAAAAAATTTACACTAAAAACAATTTGGCAACAAAGCGCATTTATTTAAGGAAGGGGCTCTAAAGATAGGGGCATGGGGAGGGGGGGGGGCCTTCGCCTCCGACACTGGATTGTTTTGCGGATAAATAAGTACACATTTTTTATAAAAAGCAATCCCAAAATTTTAGATATAGATTAATTTATCGAATGTTTTCTACATTTGATTCAATCTCAATTCTAATGTAGGAAATTTTTGTCAAATATTGAGTGAAAATAATATCTGAACTTATATATTTCTAACTTGAAATAATGATATTAAATAAATTTTATAATTTATCTCATTAATATATCAACGAATAGTTTGTATATAGGATTGTAACTAAGTGAATCACATCTTTTTTCTCTCTTGGTCTGGACCAGACTTAAGACTCCGCAGACTCCAATAGCGTAATCCGCAGTAGTCTCGCGATAAATATCTTTTTCAAATAAGCGCGGTCAAAATAATTCTCGTTGACGTATCAATTATTCTTTGATATATTAATGAGAAAAATTATAAAATTTATAGATTATTTATAGAAATGATCGAAATTTTAAAGAACATAAATTCAAGAGAGTTCCTCCAGAAAACATATATATTATATAGTATATTGGAATGACTTATAAACAAGATAATTTTTTATGCAAAAAACTACAAAATATAATTGTTTAAACTCGTCCTATATTATTTATTTAATTATAAAATTTAATACAAAAACTTATTTGGACAACGCATAAACTGTGATGATCTTTGCATTTTGTGAAATAAACTTTTTTAATAACTCTTCCAAATCATGTTTATCAGTGATGTTACAATAAACATGTAATAGATATGCCGATACAATTGAGCCAATCTTGCAGCAATGTTGGCTTTAAATAAATTTTGAGTCGACGTAAAACAGAAAAACTTGGTTCATTCAAATAGGACGACCCTGGAATCGTGATTAGTAACGAGCAAAGCGCACAAACTCTGGAATGAGCCCTCTCATCCATACATATTTTTCTAAAACACCACAACTTCCATCAAGTTTTTCAACTGCTCGTTTTGTCTCTTTAAAAGTTGCAAAAATATGTCTCTAAATCTGTCTTTATCAAAATCCTTTTCGTAAAATTTTATAATTTTATCCATATCCTCTGAGATGTGTCTCAAAGAGTGAATCGTTCAAGCGAATTAAAGAATTGTGCGGAATGATTGTCGAATCGACTTTTCAGAGATGCAATTTGGTCGAAAATTTCAAAATATAATTTTCTGAAAATATCTTCAGGTTTTTTTGAATTTGATATTTTTGCTTTTAGCTTGATCGAGACGAAACTGAAATTGAGTTTCATCATCTTCAAGGTCAACAATAGCTTGAATGATTTTTCGCCAAATTTCTTCAAATTTCGAATCACAAGAATCGTTCAAAACGTCAGTAAATGTTTCTATCTTTTCATATGATTCGCTAACACATAGATTCGACTTGTGTAATTCTTTGTTGAATATCTCTACGCGATCAAAAATTTCAATCATCATTGTCAAATATAATATGCAATCGAACGATTCCATATAGGTCAGCCTTTCCCAAAGTGTTGGTCGCGATCCGGCACTGGGTCGTAGAAACATTTTGCCGGTTCGTGAAAAAAATTGTAACAACACAAAAAAATGACTGTAAAAAGGAAATTTTAAATTTTTTGAAACCCATTCAAAAACTATGATGAAGGAGATTTACATCTAGAAACACTATCAGTTTTAATTCAAGAACATCTTTCGGAGCTAATAAATAGTTTTAAAGACTACTTACCGGATATTCCTTCAAATAATATGTGGATTAAAGATACTTTTTTCTGTCGAAATTGAAAAGAAAGAAATGTTTAATCTTAGTGAACAAGAAGTTGATAATTTAATTGAAATTTCATGCGACACCGATCTGAAAAAAGTGTTTGAAACTGTACCACTAATTAATTTTTGGTTGCGCTGTCAAAAGGAGTATCCGAGGGTAAGCGAAAAAGCGATACAATTTTTAATGCCTTTTGTCAGCACTTATACGTGTGAAGCTGCGTTCTCAGGCTTGGTGTACTTAAAAAATAAGTATAGAAACAGATTGGATGTCGAACCTAATTTGAGAATAAAATTAACATCATTACCTCCTAATTTGAAATTGTTATGTGATGACAAACAACATCATCTTTCGCACTAAGGACAACATATGCGGAAACAAAATTTACTTCATTTACTAAAGTTTTAAATGAATATAATTGTTAATTTTTTAATTACTTATATTTTTCTTATATAATTATTTTGCAATTTTTGTGTATGAAATAAACAAACAAATAACTTGATTTTTATTAAAAAATAAAATTTGTTTTGTAAATAAATATATTTTTTTAAAACCTCGTACCGGGCTGCGGTCAAAAAAGTTTGGGAAATGCTGATATGGGTAATCATAAAATCTTGATGTTTTTGGCGATACTGCGCTATCGATTCCTTATCAACAGACCCATAATAGAAAAATAGCATCAATTGTGCATAATTTGCTTTTTATCGCCTTCAGAGATTTTATTCGTACTACAAATCTGTAAAATAAAAATAGATATGTATACAAGCCTAAAACGAGCGAGAGTAGCGCTGAGGAAAATGCGCGAGGTGCAAGTAGAGGCTATTTGGGGGGTTTAGCTTTCAACCTCCGTTGAATTTCTAGCGATGTTACAAACTTCTTAAAGCTATTATATATAATAATATAGGTAGGTATATAAATTAAAAACTTCTTGACTTTGAATTATCTAATAGTCTGAAATAGGTTTGGAGTTGTTTTTGGCATCCTTGCAATGGCTTAGCTCTAAAGGAAGAGAGATCATTCTATCTCCATCATTTTTAGTCTTTTTCTTCGATCAGATTCTAATGAAACAATTGCTCATTCGCGCGCTTTTATTAAATAATAAAAAGTGAAAACTTATTTACGTTAGAGACGCCTTTATAATTAATTATTAAAAACTTAAATATAAAATAAATTGTTCATTTATTCCTATATTATATTAGTGATTTAATACCTGAATCAAATCATTCCAAAAATTATTTTCTTTATTTTTGAACCAGAAGTTGTAAAGCTAGAAAGCCCAAAATCTAATTAGCTCCCTGTATTGGAAATACAAATGTTTTAGCACAAGAACGAACTTTCTTCGACTTTTCGTCCTTAAATTATCGTGGCTATCTGAATCCAGATAGACAGACAAAATGATTTTTCTCATTTTTCAATACAGCGAGCAAAAAGGAAAAAATGAAAATTTTTCCTTGAATCTAATACTTGGTTAGTAGAAGTTAAAAATCCATTTGCCTAAAGCAGCGCTTCTTAAGCTTTTTTCACTCGCGGCACAATTTTGATTGAGACAATTTTTGTTACCCTAGATCAGGGGTTCCCAACCTTTTTGCACCTGCATACCACTTGACTTTTTGAGAAATTTTGGCGTACCACCAGACCTAATTATTTTAATAAACGTATAATATTTACTCTTCTAAAAGTGTTCAAAGGCTTTTTGAATTAAATTCCTGAGAAAACTTCATATTTAATGGTTAGATATTTGTTTATTTATAATATGCTTATAATAAAGGAGAAATAAAAAGATTAAAATGGTATTAATTTACAGTTTTGTTTATTACCCATAGGTCTAAAAACATACAAATAAAAAATTAGTACAAACTCAGCAAAAAATTAATCGTCATACAAAATATACTTTTATAGTCTTTAGTGCGAAACTTGTTGTTGTTTGCCTGTGATTAAAATTTCAACATTTCAATTTCAACGTTGGAAATTATCTTCATTCTTAAGTCCTCTTCAACACTTATTCTGCTTCTATGTTTATTTTTTATGTACAAGAGTTTAGAAAATCCACTCTCACACAAGTAACTCGTAACAAATGGCATCCAAAATAGCAGAGCTTCCCAGAAGTTCAAAGGGTACTCGGTTTTACATCAGATCCAGAAGTTAATTAAAGATTCCTCTTTAAAATAATCTTTCATGGAACTATCTTCTGTAAGATCGATAAAACTTTCTTTTAGTTCCAATTCATTTGGTGAGGTTCCCGAAAAAGGTTTTCTGATCCAGTCCACTTTTGAATAATCTTCAGAGAAATACTTCTTAAAGCTTTTTTGAAGGCCTTCCAAGTAAACAATGATATCTGCAACCACATCTGGTTTTGGAGATATTTCATTTTCTTCAAAAAATGATGATAGAGTGGGAAATGCAAATAAATTCTCCTCCTGTATTTGTGAACAAAACAGGACCAACTTTCTCTTGAAGGAGTTTATTTTGTCACTGGCTGTGAAGGCTGTTGTGTTTGGTCCCTGAAGTCCCAAGTTCAGTGTGTTGAGTTTGTCAAAAATGTCGGCTAGATAAGCCAATCTTGAAAGCCATTCTTCATCAGCAAACAATTTTTTCATGTCATGATTTTTTCACTTTAAAAAAATTAACGCACTCACGCGTACCACGCGTACCACCGGTTGGGAACCTCTGCCCTAGATTATATGTTTAGTTATATGGAATAAACTAACATTTTTATTAGTAAATCGTAAAGAAATTTATTATATTTTAAAGCAAATCTTTTTTAAACATATATAATGTATAGGGGTGCCCACCAACCCTTAGATTCATGACACTCCACCAGTTTCATGAAAAGCAACCCCCACTTTCATTAAATGTACCTCTTCCTTCCATATTATTCACTTTTAATAAAGAATTAGAAGTTTTTTTAATTAAAGAAGTCTTTTTGCTTCGTTTTTTCTAAATATCTCGAAAACTGCTGAAATTATTTTGATAAAATAAATTGAGCGAAACCATGGCGTTTTATTCTACACAAAAGATTTAATGAGTGAACGACAAAAAATTATATTAATCGAGATATTAATTGTTTTGTCTGTTAGTTAGTATGGCGAATGTTACCAAATTTTGTGTACCTATACTCCTGCTCAAAAACTAGTGTGAATATCAAAACGAAATTTCACATGTAGTTTTTGTACATTGAGATTAAGAACTAATTAGATTTTGGTTGAAATAGAACCAACAATTAAGGGAGAGGGGTGGTTTAAAAAATTTAAATTATAAAATTTGTAAACTAAAAAAAAGAAGCAAGAAAATGAGAAATTACTAAAAAACGGCCCTAAAATAAAAAAGAGAGTAATTATTTTTTCGGTGACTAAAATTGGGGATGGGGGGGGGGGGGGAGGATTAAAAAGTAGAACTATCAATATAGTAAGCCCTAGTTTACGAGTTATGTAAATGTAAGTATTTTTTAGTATAAAAATTCAAGCCTAATGATTTGGTCAGAAATTTTTTGATTCATAAAATTTCGAATTTGGTTGATGATTCTGATTTCAATTAAAAATTTCATTTTAATACTAGGGGCCACCCTTTATCTAAAACCACTTTTATTTTTGTAAAAAAATGTTTAGTTTTCTTAGAAAAAATTATTTAATTTTATAATTTTAATCCTCTCTAGCTACTTAAATAGGGTCCTATTGTAGATAATGTCCTATATAGGTCCTAATTATAGATAATGAACTTTCCTTTTGTAAATTAAAATATTAAAATGTTTCTTATTTAGAGTTTTTGAATATGTAGAATATCTAAGTCTCTAGAGCAGGAGCTATCTAACTTTCCACATAAATTTCACCATCTCTGCCTAACCCTTTCAGATATACAAATTTGACCTTTATTAAAAACATTTAATTTAAAACAGAAAAGTTAATATGACTGAAGTGTCTAAAATCAATAGTTTACGAGGTAAAAAATATTCCAAAATTGTAGAGTGAATGGACTTGAATCAATAACAAATGTCTTTCTGATGGGACGAGACATCCCTCGATATAACAGACCAAAAGAATTATAAATGGGAAATAAATAAATCTTATTTTATCGATTTAATCTATCTTGAGGTTCATAGTAACTTTTTAATATATAAGAAAATAGCATTTTGAATAAGAATTTTGAAGTTTAAAATAAAGTGTATGAAAAGATTCAATTTCTTCTCTACGGGAAGGAATCATCAAGAAATGGCAAAAAGTTTTATTTTTTTCTCATTCGATATTTATTCTAATCTATTGAAATTTCATATCTTAGTGTTATTGTCATTTATCTTTTATATCAAATAATTATTATTAGGAAATTTGCATTATTAAGGGTAGTTTATTTGAAGTCCATTTTGAAAAAACGCTAATGACTCCGTTGAAATAATTTTTAAAAATTTGAAATAAATTAATATTATAAAACAATTAATTATTAATAATATAATTCAATTTCGGAACGAAATCGGTTCAGTACTGTTTGAGAAAATGGTCAAAATCCCCAAAAACCGCCATGAAAGGCCGTTTTAAAAACATTTTAAAAAGCCACCACCATGTCACAAGTCAATGTTTCGTTTCACATGACTTTAAAAAAAAAAAAATCAAAGGCATCTTGTGCTTTCAAAAAACATCGTCTTTCAGACTGTTCAGATGGTTTTTGATCATTTTCTCAAAAAGTAATGATTCGATTTCGTTCAAAATTGAATTAAATTATTAATAATTTTAAAATATTTATTTATTGCAAATTTTTAAAAATTATTTCAACGGAGTTTTAGCGTTTTTCAAATTGGACTTCAAATAAACTACCCTTTTTAATGCAAATTTCCTAATAATAATTATTTAATATAAAAGATAAATGTCAATAACAATGAGATATGAAATTTCCATAGATTTGAATAAATATCGAATGAGAAACAAAAATAAAACTTTTTGCCATTTCTTGATGATTCCTTCCCGTAGAGAAGAAATTGAATCTTTTCATACACTTTCTATTAAACTTCAAAATTCTTATTCAAAATGCTATTTTCTTATATATTAGATATACTATGAACCTATATATATGGTAGATGAAATCGATAAAATAAGATTGTTTTCTTTTTCATTTATAAATCTTTTAGTCTCTTTTATCACGAGGTTGAGTCGCATGTCACCCGGCATCAGCTAGTCATTATTTGTTAAACTTTTCTAGCTTTTTAGCATTTTCTCAAAAACTAATCAATTAATTTCGTTCAAAATTGAATATATTAATTGAATATTTTTAAAAATTATTTCAAAGTAGTAATTGTCGATTTTTAAAATTAGACTTCAAATAAACTACACTTTAAAATACAAATATTCTAATAAAACCTATTTGATATAAAAGACAAAAGAAAATATTTCATAGATATGAAACTGGTTCGAATGTATGTATCATTTATCTATGTATCAAACTTTATCTTGGAGGAAAAGTGAAACTTTTTCAACACTATGTGCGCTGTTTGTAGTTTCGGTGAATCAATAATTTCTCTTAATAACATCTAAATCTTATTTTCATTTCGATTTAACATTTACATACCTAGAATCAAAAACATATAAAAATAAGCTGACGTGTTCTGATGTGGCCATCCACTTGACTTTACCATACAACCTGGTCCCTCACTTATATTTAATATTTAATAAAATTATTTATAATCATGTAGGGGGGGGGGGCTAGTTTTTGCATTTTTAGACTCCTAGGACCCACTGATTATGTATACAAAATTTGGTTGAGTTTGATAAATGGCAAAGATTTTCATTTTTTGATCCTCCGCCCCCTCCCCCCATTCCGGCGGTTAGTTTTTGCATTTTTAGACTTCTTGGGACCCACTGATTATGTATACAAAATATGGTTGAGTTTAAATGGCCAAGATTTTCATTTTTTGCCCCTCCGCCCCCCTCCCCATTTTGGGCGGTTAGTTTTTGCATTTTTAGACTCCTGGGTCCCACTGATTATGTATACAAAATTTGGTTGAGTTTGGTAAATGGCCAAGATTTTCATTTTTTGACCTTCCACCCCCTCCCCCCATTTTGGGCGGTTAGATTTTGCATTTTTAGACTTCTGGGGATCCACTGATTTTGTATACAAAATTTGGTTTAGTTTGCTCAAACGACCTAGATTTTTAATTTTTAACCCCCCTCCACCCCCCTTAATTTTGGGTCGATATGCACCAAAATCTAATCAGCTCTTAATCTCAATGGACCAAAACTACATGTGAAATTTGGTTTTGATATTTACACTAGTTTTTGAGCTAGCTCGTCCACAAACATTTGGTAACGCACAGACTAACGGACAACCAGACAACCAGACATCTTGACAAAACAATTATTAACTCGAAGAAATAATTTTTTCGATGTTCACTTATTAGAGCTTTTTTGTAGAGCGAAATGCCATGGTTTCGCTCAATTTTTTTAATCAAAATAGTTTCAGCCGTTTTTCAGATATTTCGAAAAAAAGAATGAAAAAAACACTTTTTCATGCACGATTACAATACTTGATCATACCCTGTATGGTAAAGTAATAATAGATTAATAATAATAGAAATGTTGACAATGTCAGAGTTCAAGCACGAATTGGAATTTTCAGCAAAATTTTGATTCATTTAAAAAATCGCATTTATTATGCTAAAAAGCCGCAGGTTCCTCTTAGTAGAGGTATAAGCTTCTGTTAGTTACAACTCACACGGTCTTAACTGGCCAGCTGTAAATGGGTATAAATATGTTTAATAATAATGCGCTTTAGATAGTGGAATCTGACCATAAGCCATTGACAATATCATTAAAAAGCAGAACAGAGGATAGAAAATTAATTCATAAAAGGAAAGGAGAAAATGGCTAAAATGGAAAGAAAGCAAAAAGTAAACTACCAAAAGATGCTAATGGAAAAATACATAATTTCGCATAGAGGGGAGAGAAATAATTTTAAAAATTTAGATAACGATAAAGAGTACCGCGAAGGGATTTAAAAATGATTAAAGAAGCTCGTGACGAGAAAATGAAAGACAGAAAGTATAGTAAAAAAAAATGTGTGAGTTTCATCCACATGAGCAAACAAACTACATGCGAAATTTCGTTTTGATATTCACTTTAGTTTTAGTACACAATATTTAGTAAAGCACAGACTATGTACTAACAGACATTTTGACAAAATAATTAATATCTCGTAAAACAGCGATTCCTAAACTTTTTTGACCGCTGCCCGTTACGAGGTTTTAAGATTTTTCGCGACCCACCTTATGAAAAAACCCATTTATTTACAAAACAATTTGTTTTTTAATAAGAATCAAGTTATTTGATTGTTTATTTTAGACACAAAAATTGCAAAATAATTATATAAGAAAAATATAAGTAATTAAAACTTTAGTAAATGAAGTAAACTTTGTTTCCACAAATTTTGTCTTTAGTGCGAAGGATGATGTTGTTTGTCATCAGGTCATCACATAACAATTTCAAATTAGGAGATAATGATGTTAATTTTATTCTCAAATTAGGTTTTTTAAGCACACCAAGCCTGAGAACTCAGCTTCACACGTATAAGTGGTGACTTTTTATTATTATTTATTGCCATCGGGGATAAGTGCTGACAAAAGGCATTAAAAATTGTATCGCTTTTTCGCTTACCCTTGAATACTCCTTTCGACAGCGCAACCAAAAATTAATTACTGGTACACTTTCAAACACTTTTTTCAGATCGGTGTCGCATGAAATTTTAATTAAATTATCAACTTCTTGTCCACTAAGATTAAACATTTCTTCCATTTCAATTTAGACATAAATTAAGGATCTTTAATCCACATATTATTTGAAGGAATATCCGGGTCTTTAAAACTATTTATTGGCTCCGAAATATGTTCTTGAATTGAAACTGATAGTTTTCTAGATGTAAATCTCATTCATCATAGTTAAAATGGGTTTCAAAAGATTTATCTAATGTTTCAAAAGATTTAAAATTTCGTTGTTTACATAGAATCATTTTTTGTGTTTTTACAATTTGTTTTCACGACCCGACAAATTGTTTCTACGACCCGGTGCCGGATCGCGACCCACATTTTGGGAAACGCTGACCTACGAGGTGTGTTCAAAGGAAAAGGTGAATTTTGAATTTTCGCGGGCTGTATACATTCGATTATCGATTTTTTTGTTATGTTGGTACACATGTGTTAGTCATATGTTGGCATTATCAGCCCATTTGGATTAGTAGTTTGTTGTTGACAACTGAAATGTTAGTCACGTTTGTGTGTGTTCTTCGATTTTTGACTTTTGAAAAAAATGGATCAAAGAATATGTATTAAATTTTACGTTAAAAATGGAATAAAGTGCTCCAAGGCACTTGAAATGTTGACTGTGGCATTCGGCGAGTCCACTTTGTCTCAAAAAAGTCTTTATAAGTGGTACAAGCGCTTTACAGAAGGCCGAGAAGATGTTGATGACGATGAGCGTCCTGGAGTTGCAACCACGTTATCAAGTGAAAAAACATTGAAACAGTGACAAAAATTGTTTTGGAAAATCGTCGAATCACTATTAGGGAAGTTGCAGAGGATGTTGGCATATCAATCGGCTCATGCCATTCAATTTTCTCGAATGTTTTGGGCATGAAACGTGTGGCAGCGAAGTTTGTTCCAAAATTGCTAAATTTTGAGCAAAAGCAACGTCGCATTAATATCGCTCAGGAGTTGTTGAATGACGTCAACGACGATCCAGGTTTTGCTCAAAAGGGTCATAATTGGTGACGAAACGTGGGTAAATGGTAATGAAGTCGAAACCTTGGTTTCCAAGGTCCAATCATCCCAATGGAAGCGGCCAGATGAGCCAAGACCGAAAAAAGCACGCCAAGTTGGATCAAATGTGAAGGTTTTGCTCACTGTTTTCTTCGATTACAATAGCGTGGTGCATCATGGGTTCTTGCCAACAGATCGTACGGTTAATAAAGAATACAACAAGGAAGTAATGCAACGTTTGCGTGAAGCAATACGGCTCAAACGATTGGAATTGTGGAAAAAAAATCATGGATTCTGCATCATGATAATGCACCAGCTCACACATCAATGCTTGTTCGTGATTTTTTGGCCAAAAACAACACCCTAATCATGCTTCAACCAGCTTATTCACCAGATTTGGCTCCCTGCGACTTTTTCCTATTCCCAAAACTGAAGAGACCAATGAAAGGAAAGCGTTTTGCCACAATTGATGAGATAAAGTCAGAATCGAAGAACGAGCTGATGGCCATACCGAAAAGCGCATTTCAGAAGTGCTTCGAGGATTGGAAGAAGCGCTGGCATAAGTGCATTATATCTGAGGGGGATTACTTTGAAGGGGACAAAATGGATATTGATGAATAAATAAATACTTTTCAAAAAAATTCAGACTTCACCTTTTCTTTTGAACAGACCCCGTATAGGGAATCGTTCGAGTGCATATTATATTTGACAATGATGATTGAACTTTTTGATCGCGTTGAGATATTCAACAAAGAATTGCACAAGTCGAATCTATGTGTTAGCGAATCATATGAAAAGATAGAAGCATTTACTGACGTTTTGAACGATTCTTGCGATTCGAAATTTGAAGAAATTTGGCGAAAAATTCAATCTTTTGTTGACCTTGAAGATGATGAAACTCATGTTCAGTTTCGTCTCGATCAACCTAAAAGCGAAAATTTCAAATTCAAAAAAATCTGAAGATTTTTTCAGAAAATCATATTTTGGAATTTTCGACCAATTAATTGCGTCTCTAAAAAGACGATTCGACAATGATTCAGCACAATTCTTTAATTCGTTTGAACGATTCACTCTGAGACATTTCAGAGATGTGGATAAAATTTTACGAAAAGGATTTTGATAAAGACAGATTGATAAGTAAATAGTGACATATTTTTGAAACTTTTAAAGACACAAAACGAGCAGTTGAAAAACTGTGGTATTTTAGAAAAAACGTATATGCATGGATGAGAGGGCTCATTCCAGAGTTTATGCACTTTGTTCCTTTGCTAATTACGTTGTTTCCACAGAGTCATTTTTTTAATTATTGCAGCGAGGTCAAACAGCTGGCGGGGTACAGAGCCGAGTGGACACGGGTGGTTGCGTCAAACCAGTCTTAGGACTGTATACTCAATGATGATGCAGCGACTTTTTCCGATACTTTGAAAATATTTAAACCAAAGCCTTGCAAATTTAAATTAAATTCATTGAATGTAGCAAATATATCGAACAAATAAGCTACTCGAAATCGTGGAATCTATCCTTTAATGGAAAAATAGCATATTTTTTAGATGGTGGGTGTTCATTCAGAAATAACAAAGCTTTGTCTTTTAGCTCAAACAGACGTTTTAAAACGTTTCCTTTTGAAAGCCATCGTGAATTACAATACAAAAGCCAAAAGGAGGTGTTTATGATCACACCCCATTTCCTTACATAATTTGGGAAAAGTCTGATATTTAATAGATGAGATTTTATGTAGTTTACAAACTTGACACATTCTTCCAAAGTTATGTTTAAATTTAAAGGCAAGCGTTTTACCGCCAACACTTATCTATGGATACTACATTGCACCCATACACAATTAATGGCTAATTATTGAATTTGTTTAAACAAACCTTTATGACAGCCTGCCATTGCATGTGCTCCGTCGCTACTTAGACTAATTTTTTTGCGACCCGGCAAATCTTTCTACGACCCGGTGCCGGGCCGCGTTCCACTTTTTGGGAAATGCTGTCGTAAAATACCTATGGGTTTTTCGATGTTCACTATATAAGGATTTCTTGTAGATCAAAACGCCATGGTTTCGATCAATTTTTTTATCAAAATAGTTTCAGCTTTTTTTGAGATCCCATATTTTGATTAACCAAAGCAAAAAACACTATTGAAATATTTATAATCTATTATTCAAAATTAAAGTTCTACTATAAGTAAATATACCTATAGTTAAATAAGTGATAATAATTATTTTATTTAGATTATAATCTTAAATATATTTTTTATTGCTTCATTATTACAGTGGCAGCTCATGCTCGTAATTGTTTTTCAAAAAATTAAGATTTACAGAAATAAAAAAAATTAGATAATAGAAATTTGTACATTTAAAATAGAAAGATTAATTACATATAATTTTGATGTGAATCATGGTAATTCAAATTAGATTCTTATCCATGTAATAATCATTAATTATTTTATCAACATTTTTATAAACGGCTTTTTTACTTAGAATAATTCATTCCTTCAAATTATTTAATTAACATCTTTCTTAAAATGTATATTTAGGTATATATATAATATATTTCCTCGAGATCCTTTTCTTTTTTTTTAAATCCAAGGACGATTCGACGACGATTTCCTCGATTTTCTTTTCTATTACATTTTCTTTGGTTTGTCTTTAGTAATCAACCATTCATCTTGATCGTGTAGGTGAGGTTGTGTTTGTTGCTCGTTTCGTCTGCTGCTGGCTGGGTTTTCTTCGGAGTGGATGGCCTTTTGCATATGGTCTCCGGGCATTCGTGCTCAAATAGTAGATACCTCGAGCTCTGCAACAGTTTATTCCACGTACAATAAAGTGAATAGAAATGAAAGCAAAATTCGCTAAACTCTATTCGTAATTCAACTCACGTATGTGGGGTGTCTTCACCCATTAGAATGTATTTGTCCGGCGAGGGTTGACAAAGGCCAATGAAATAAAGAAATTGATTGGGACAAGGTGCTGCCCAAAAGCCAGCCTTACTATTGATAGATTCAATATAGTATGGGGTTACTTTGGTGTGATCACATGCCAAGGCCTCTGGAAAAGAGATTTATATTGAATCAATTGAATAACACATCTTTCTTAATATTAAATCATCCAGCCATTTGCACTTTAGAATAAAAAAGAATTCGGATTCTACTTTGACTTTTTACTTGATTAAAAAATGAACTTAAATGAATAAATATTCAGAACTTGTGCCTCTAAGCAGGTCGAGCAATTTTTGTTAAGGGAGAATGGTGTAGGTTCTTGGTGAAACAAATTTAAATAAAGTAAAGAAAATGTTTTTTAGTTTATTTGAATAAATATTCGTTTGTATATAAAGGTATTAGCACGAATTTTATAAGTAAAAATTATTGCATGAATCGTCTTTGCCTCTGGAAATAATTGAATTAGTTAAAGAGGCACATTCACCTGACTTCAGTGATGAAGTTCGATATAGCGAACTTCTCATTGCAATGCTAATTCGCTTGCTTTATTATGGTCAACTTCATTGGTGATTTGTCACATCTTCACATGAATTTTAGTTTAATTCGTAAATAAATAACTCTTGAAATCATAAAATCTTATAAGTAAATAGAGATCATAAACCAAATATTTTAGTATAACATCCATTTTTAATTTATATACCTATTTGGAAGATTTTTTCTTGTGAAAATGACAACATTTTTCCAGACTATCTTCAGCACGACTCCCCAAGCCTCAACAAGAATTTATAATTTATTTCTCGTAATTTTAATTATGTATGGACCCAGATATACAAAAATTTCCATACATTAATTTTATTTTTAAATTATTATGTTAAATAAATATTAAGATTTGAAGTGTTTTATCATCGAACGTTATCTTAAATATCTATTATTTCAAATTTCTAATATATATTAAAGGGTATTGATATATAGTTTAATATTTTTAATTGATCAAAATAAATAGAATAAGTTTTAGTAAAAAATCTTTTGACATTTTATTGTGATTAACTTAAGTAAACACTCTCAGACGAAAATTAATGAAACCTGAGTGAAATTGGTTCTAGTTTTCTCATCAAGTAGCAATTTTCAAGAGGACTATCTGGTAAAGGATGAATGCCAACCACGCTAGAACATCAATGTTCATCCTAATCAACCATTGCTGGACTGCTGATTTTAAGCGTAGGATTAATGATTTAGTTAATAAGGACAAAAGGCCTGAAGGACAAAAATTGATGCTGTTCATGGTAAATGACTTTTGATACTTGGCAAATCGACCTCAAACGAATATCAGAGACTGAATTTCTAATAAGAATGCGTTTTCCATATATGTATCTATAATGAAATGAAAATAACAGATTTATCCGCCAAATGGATACCCAAAATTTTCACTGAAAATCAAGGACGAATGAGAGTGAAAAAGTCTCAGGAAATTTGCAATTAATTCACTATTACTTTAATATTATTACTTCAAAAATATGTAGTTTTTTCTAGGCTAAGTCAATGATAGGTATACATATATCAATACTCCCTCGTATATTAAGTAAAATAAACATTTTTATTATTTAATTCTTTTCTTCTTTTGATTGGTCTATTGAATTTTTATATATTATTTCAATATATATATATATATATATATATATATATATATATATATATATATATATATATATATATATATTCTTGAGATTAAAAAATACTAATACACTGAAGTGCAAAAAAATTGATCGACCAATAAAAACTTTATTAAATAGTAAACCATTTTTAATTTTTTTACAAGGAACCATACATTATTGAAATTATTATTTATTGCAAGTGTAATTGCCACTTGTTGTTGACTTATCCCTTGATTAATTAGGCACACAATTTGAACTGCTTGAACTTCAGAAATATCCATTTTGTATATTTTATCTTTCTATGAATGATGCTTAATTCGAAATTATTCATTTGATTGATATTTCAAATGGAATTTGATCTTTTATTAAAACTTTATTTAAATTAAAGTGATATTGAAAAAGTATGATAATTTGTAATTGTATCTTTTAATTTAATTTCACTTATTTTTTTTTATAAAATTCAAAAATTATCAACAATATTTATTGAATATGTTAGTTTAAGAGTTAATGGAACAAATTATATGAATATTTGTAAAAATTTTAAAAATAATTTGCTATTTAATAAAGTTTTTATTAGTGGGTCGATTTTTTTGCACCGTAGTATAGTTGGTACTCACGTAGAATATTTGTATTGGCGCATCCAGGTTGCGAAGTTCCTCCATTGACATAAAAATCGACATGTCCATTGGGACCCCACTGTCCAAGAACTCCTGCTCCAGTATGTATAACATCGATAAAATGAGCATCACTAGGGTCCAAGTCTCGGGATTTATTAGAGCCCATATAAAAAATAATTGTTGGATCTAATCCTATAAAAGTTAATTAGAAATTTTAATCAATAAAAAAATCGTTTCTTAAAATAAGTATCCGGAATTGATATGATATAACTTACCAGTAATTCGACCCAATTTACCAACATTTACATAATTTGAGACTAAGCCGGCTATATGTGCTCCGATACTATAACCGAGTAGATGCAATTTATCAGGAGGCACGCCACTCGGATGTTCCCGAAGGTAATCGATCATTTGGCCAATACATTGGGCACAAAAACGTGGAGCCCATTCCATCTGTTTAATGCATGGTTCAATGACTAGTGTAGAATAATCTACTATAATAATATTGTAATTTCCACGAGTGAAGTAAGCTAGAAAAAAATGCTTTAATTATTTATTGATACTATCCACTAGTATAAATTTAATTTTAATTACTGTAATATATCAATCTCATCTCGTTTTACAAATAAAATTTTTTTTAGAAATTTGGAAGTTTTTAAAATTGTTTTTTGAATTAGGATAATTTCCTTAATTCTTAACTTAATTTTTAATTTTTAGTTGATAAAATAAAGCTGATCCTTTGGATCATTTTTTAAGCCTTTAAAATGATTATTGACAAAGGCAGGGGCTAAGACTATTTGAGGGTCGACCCATTTAACCCAAATTAACCCAAGTTTGGGTTAGTTTAGTAGACTGAGACATCCTTTAATTTTTTACTCTTTTACTATTTGCAGTCATTTAAAACCGAGGGGTGAACCGCGACATAATGTCGTGTACACCTGCTTCCACATTCATTTCCATGAAGGGACATTATCTAATGAATTCCAAAATAATTCCACATAATTCCAAAGACGTGTACACCTAATTCCAATCGCGGTTCATCCCTCGTTTAAAATATTAATATTTGATACTTTATTCAAATTCAATTGCGTTAAACTCTATCTAGGTACTTGAAAAAAATGATGAATACATAGTATATTATATGGTAATTTGATTTTTCTTAAATTTTTAATTTAAATTATTTTTTATTTTAACTTTTTTTTAACGAGTAGGGGCCCTTTAATTGATCGAGGCCCTGGGCTGCAACCCACAATGACCATGACTAAATAAGGCCGGCCTTGGACAAAGGGGGTTATTACTTGGCTGGGTATTGGTCAGGATTTACTGCCTTGATATTTACCATCTCTAAGGTCTGTGCTTGGGGCATAGACTCGGCCCCCTTGGAAACCATGAATGATTAATTTGGTGGGATGTTTGTTGTTAAATTTCGATCTGTACAATGATGATGGATTCGATGTATCTATTAATTCGGGGAAATCTTGAGTTGTTCTGGAAAAAATATGATAAAACAAGATTAGTAAACTACTGGTTTCATAAAGAGAAATCAATCAGGTTATTCTCTGCTTAATGCAAATAAACATATAGGTACATATATATAACGAATATAAACAAATAAATATATATATATAGGTATATAAGATTTATTTAGTAGAGACTATAGTTTCGAAGATTTGGTCTTCATCATCAATCTTTTAATTAGAAATATTTTATGTTTGTTGTGAGTCTAGTCTTGGGCGTTGTTAGGGTGGCAGTACCTTAGTGCCCACCCTACAAAACTTATTGCCCCCCCCCCCCCTAGAAAAATCGAAACTCCATTATTACAGGCATCATTTATGTATTTCTCATTAAATTATTTCGTTACTTCCAAAATTTATCAATTCTACTAAAAAGTTAGTTGATCTCTAATCGGATTACAGAAATCGAAACTTTGTGGTGGCTAATCAGCGGGCCAGCTGCCCGCCCTAGGAAAACTCTCTGACTACACCAATGGGTCTAGCTTGCTATAACAACAAAACGCATTTTTCTATATCCAATTGAGTAAATGATCCTAGGTGAAATAACAGATAAAATAGTTCTTATCAAACTTTTAAAAATCTATAGTCTTTAACAAATAAATTATATATACGTTATATAATATATTTATATTCGGTATATGTTTATTTGCATCAAGCAGTGGTCAACCTCAGTGACTTGCCTTTATGTTTCAACTATGCTACTCTCGGCAAAAAAATCTTTTAAATTTATTAGGTTCATGTTGTTCTACTATACTATTCAGTAACCTATTTTATCAATTATTTATACGAAATGTCAACTCTTCAAATTAAAAAGTTCATAACGAATACTATTTCAACTGGTATCAGTGAAAATTTGCGATAAGATGTAAAATAATAATAAATACAACAATAATTCATGAGGAAAAGCGTTAGACACCTCTCTTCAATAACATTGTCCTTTTGATAAAATTATATCATAAAGACAAACTTTCTTATTTTTGTAATATTACCTATTACAACCAATATTTTATGTAAAGTATTTTCTTAAATAGAAAGAGTTGGTTTTTTTTGAAAGGACGTCTTGGATAATTGTCATTTGATTTTGCTATTAAGCAATTGTTAGCTACCTCGTGTAGAGGTAGAATTGAATTCGGCGATGGGGACATGTGAAGGGGGGGTCGATGCAAGACGTCGTGTTGTACAGTTCTCGGAGCGATTTGACCGGCTTGACCTTTGGTCTCGGAGGCTCTGGTTTTCGGCTCTGACCCTCTCCTACACCTGCCAAAATCCATCCTCTTTAAAAAATGTTCATCACCATTCATTCTCGCTTTTACATTTATCGAATTTCTCAAGATTGTTTACTGAAACTAACCTACAAATAAAAGCAAGAGTAGACCGAAAGTGAGAGTCCGAGGCAGAGTGGCGAAGGGGACGAGGACCGATGTCATCTGCATAATTGCACCTTCATTTCACTGGGAGATAAAAACAAACAAACATTAGATCTCGAGAAAGAAAAACCGACACTAGAATCTAATTTTCTTTTACTATTTAATTTTTATTATTTTGAAAAAAAAATTATTGATTGTTTTGTGTATAAATAAAAACAAATCATTTACAAAAAAGTTTATTTGCAACCCAAACTTTTCGGGACATTTTAAGAAATCTGAACTACTGTCGAACCCGGATTTAACGAGGAAATCGGAAATACTTAATTGATGGTCCAATATTAAGTTAAAAACGAACCGGTTTTTTACGAGGACTTGGTTATAATGAGCAAAAATATCGGTTCCTACGCGCTGATTATAAGCGGGTTCGACTGTATTTTTTTAAGAAAGGATTGGAAAACACGTGGCCGCCAATGCATGTTTCCCCTTGAGTTTAGCCCAGGAAAGATATTTCACATTTACCTACGCGTAGGTATATATGTATATATATATACCATATATTTATATTGAATAAAGAATCAGCAACAATTTGAAATATATTAAAATATAATAAATATAGAGTATTTTGTGGTGACTATAAATGTGAGAATTTTAATGAAAGGTATTCTGTTCAACATGATCTTTTTTATTAATTATCTGTTGAGAATTCCATCTATAATCTAATAGATGACCACAGAGTGTGGAATTTGACTCCAGGCCGAAATCTCTCATGTATTACCATTCTCAATTGATCCATTGTCAAAATTTCTTCCATCTACTAAAGCCACGAAAACCGCAATATTTTTACATTAGAAATTAATTTAACGATACAATATTTTATCGATTTCTAACCGAATATTGAATAAATTTAAGTTTTAGAATTTTTAAATTACTTAAGAAAACAAGACTATTTCATATAAAAAATGATTAATTAAATTCAATTCTATTCAAAAATAAAATTATTTTGCTAGCTGATGTTCGGATATGTTTGGCATGGAATTTAACATCTTTCTATTGAGTTTTAATAAAATTTGTTTGTTTCTTGCCAAAAAGATAGGGAGTAGAAATAAAATTATTATGTTCTCTTTTAAGCATTAATACAGAACAATTTGGATTATTTCCAATGATTCATTTTATTAGATCCATTCCACTAAAAAGGTATTTTATGAAGATAATTTGGTTTGTTCCTAGATATATACTTGTGTAAATGCTGTTTTTAAGTTTCATAATTCTTAACGATTTCATATAAATAATAACTTTACACATTATCGCTTTAAAGATCAGAAACTTATTAATGAAAAAAAAATGTTTTTGAGGTGAAGGAGAATGGAAAGAGAAAAAAAACTTAGGAAGCGATTATTTAATTTTGGAAAGACAGGAAAACGAAAAAGCCGAATAAATTAAAATATATATATCAAACATTTTTATATTAAAAAATTCTAAATTGACCAAAAAAGAAGAGAAAATATCCAAAGAAATATTTTTCAGAGACCAAAGCCGTACTTAATAAGTGCTTGAAGGAAAATTATAATATTACTCGGTCAGGGCCGTGGAGAGAAAATCCGAGACCGGGGTGGGGTGGGGTGGGAGGAGTATAGGGTCCCAAAATTAAACAAATATATATATAGAATTAAATCCAAATAATAATTTTATCCGTAAAAATATAACTTATTTTAGAGATATTAAAATAAACAGTTATCAAACATCCTCTATTTTTGGAAATTACAATTTTATTTTTTTATTTTTGTTAATAAATACTTTTTATTTACTGATGATACTTTATTTGATTTTAGTATTTAATATATATATATATATATATATATATCAGTAGAGGGTGGTAACATTTCAACCAGAGGATGGTGTCCAAAATATAACCCTTCAATTTTTAAGTTTTTTTTTATTTTTCGCTTACGCATGGGGAATTTCGAAACGAACTAAAGAGAGGAGAGTTTTGAATTGGTTGAATTAAATAAAATTACGATTGGACACCGATTATTTACCACATAGAATATCTAGTCTTTTGAAATAGAGCATAATTTTCAAGGTCCACGGTATGTTTGCTGAAAAAAATAATCCCTATCGATAATACATAAGCGAACCCTACCATGCAGTTTTCCAAGATTCTCACCGTATCAGCCGACTAGAATATATGACTTGTATTATCGTTTTCCAAATGAAAGACTTTTGTAATTGTCTTTCGACAAATATAGAAATCACACACACACTCACATTTTCTAAAATTCATCGATAAACGCAGAATTTTGTGTTATTTTTCAAATTTAACATTAGATTTTCTGTAACAAGGTATGAAAATACTCTTGACGTTGTGAAATTTTAGTGATGCGCAGCATCCACAGCATCTATGGACCGCACGCTACTGATATATATATATATATATATATATATATATATATATATATATTTTATTACATTAATATAGTACATATATGAACATAATTATATTTGTATATTTCAACATCTTATTTTTCAGTTTAAAGAGGCCACCTCGGAAAAACCCTGGAACCCCCCCCCCCCCGTTACTCACCCTTCTCGTCAGGGCTTGACTCGGTATTGAATTCAATACAAAATTTCAAATTTTTTGATCATTGTGGTGAAAAATGTCTGGAATCATTTTCAATCATGATTTTTTTCTGTCTGGGTGTCTGTCGGTGTGTCTTGTCACATCACTTAAGTTTTGGAAGAATATTAAAAAAAAAAACTTTTCCGCTTCAAATGGCAGTCAACACTCAAACGTGTTCACAACCACGCTAAGAGAATCTCGACTTTGCTTTTCGGTCATTTCAAAGTAGCAATGGGCACGCACATTTTGCAGATTTATTAAATGCACCATTTCGCTGCATCTATCAATACTTAAAAATGTCTCTTATCAATTAGGCGGAATTTGAAAATAGATCATTATTATTATTTATAGTATAATTAATATTATATCAATTTCTACTGGAATTATCTTGCGTGATGATCTGATGACCAATTCAAGGGATTAAGAAAAAAGTTTTAATGGCGACGTTTCGGCCTGATCTGACCATCTTCGAGCCCCTATTTTATTTAAATCAAATAACAAACAAATATCAGAATGAAATTGAAATATAGAAAAAAAATTTCAATCAAGAAACTTCAAATATATTTTAAAATTTATTACTGTTTTTAACTTTGTAATTTTGATGTAAAGTGTGAAGGTATATATTTTTAAAATAATTATCATAAAGCTAGTTCTAAGATTGGTTTCACGCACCCACTTACTTCCATTTGACCATAACTATCTATATATCTATCGATTTTTTTGGAAAATGAAACAGGAAGTAAAAAAATATATAATTTATATCATGAAGAAAGCCACATCAAGCTGAATCGTTGTCATTAATAATGAATATATTTGTTCTATAATCACTTGGCTGCAATGTGCTTTTACATTTAATTATATAAAATGTATAATTATATTCATCGACTATGATAAGTAGAGTGAAAATCATTAATATATACAATTTCATCGATGCTTATTTAAGACTTACAATCAGCTTAAGGGATATTTTTAATTGAAAATCGGAATGTTTTAGCACGTATTGTTTATTATTACTATGTATCTATATTTCTTTCGTAATGAATTTCACAAATACAGAAACAAATCTCCCATAAGTAATTGTGGCAAGTGAATTGACGATCCTTTTAAATTAAATTGAAAGTTTCTTTACCGAGATTTTTATAAAGTGAATGAGACAATAAAAGAGTGTGTCTTCTGCTGGAATTATACATTTTTAATTTATTTATAACGAGATTATAGTTTCGAGTAGCTTTGTCCTCTTCATCAATCTATTACAATTGATTCACAGGAATTAATTGTAATAGATAGATGAAGAGGACAAAGCTCTCGAAACTATAGTATCGTTATAAATAAATTAAAAATTTATAATTCCAGCAGAGACACACTTTATTGTCTCCTTCAATTTAAAAAATTCTGCTACTCTCGGCAAAAAGAAACTTTCAATCTAATTTAAAAGGATCGTCTCACATAAGTTTTAGTCTTAGTGCTCTTTGAATATTGAAATCCTTGAGACAGTAATCGACTATTTTCTATATTAGGTTCATCTTCGTATGAGTGAATATATAAGAAAGTATTGTGCACAATGGTCTTGAGTCATGACACAATATCGAAATTGGAAAAAAAGTGAAACTTTTTCAAGAATGTTCGCAGTTTTGGTGAATAAATACCAAGTTTCAGGAAAATAATTACAAAAATATAAAAAAAATGAAATCAATGAATATAGTTAGACATGTAAAATAAAAAACCTGCGTTTTAAATGAAGTTACTATATTCTCGACGCTTTAATAAATTGATGATGCTGAGTTCACTACTTTTTTTTGGCAAAACGGTTTTTATTAATCGAACTCGGCCTTTTATTAACACAAGTGTTTTTGCAGGGATTTCACTTCTTTTGGTAAGTTAGATACGTATTTGCAAGCTTCACACCTATTATTAAGGGCTGATGAAGGAAAAGTGTTTTTCAATTTCTCACTTTATTAATTCTTCAAGGTATTACACTATGCCAAAGCATTCTATGGTATGTTTCATATTAATTTCGACTATTAATTTCCACCCGAATCGAGCTTGGCTGGGGTACTGCCCCCGTGCCCCCAGACCCTAGATAATATTAAAAAAAAATCATGATTTCCACAAATGAATTTGGGAGTATTTTTTTAAATGTATATAAAAAACTATTCTGTTTAAATAGGAAATAAAAGTTAAGTTCAAAACACAAGAGACCTTTTATATACTATCATTGGGTGAGATTATTTTTCTTAATTCAACAAACTTTACTCTGTCAAAATTAATACAATTTTGCTAACGCTATTATGAAATTTTAATTCTTCTTCCTCTCCCTTATATTTAAATTAAGACCATGTGGATTTGATTCAAATGCTAATAAGCAAAGACCGGATTTTTGTTCAGTAAAAACCTCAAAAAGTGCAAAAACGTGCAATAAAAAACTAAAAACGTGCAAAAAGGTAAAAAGTCCTGTTTAATTTCTATAAATTTTTAATAACATTTATGTTCTTATAAAAAACAACGAATTTAGAGTAATTTTAGGCAAATATAAACAACTACATATACGGTATATAAACAATAAAATAAAAGTATTATAATATAAACTCGACAATATAATATTATAACGACAATAAAATAAGTAATTTTAAGTTTGTAGACCATAAAAGTAAAACAATATAATAACTTGAATAAAATCAATAAATTTTAAATACTACAAACAGTCAGAAGCGTCCGCAATAGAATTTTCAGGGGGGGGCTTAGCTTGGAGAGAAATAATTACTACATTATTTAATTTTTTGAGTAGTTTTTCACAAATAGAATACACTAATATAGTAGTGCTTAAATACAAAAACACATGCGGTACATTAAACATAGTTAGTTATGCCGGGCCCTAAGTCAGGGTTGTTACAGAATCTTTTATTCGACCCCAGGGGCAAGGCCTCTAGCCCCCCTCCCCATCTGAGGACGCCCATACAAACAGTTAATAATGCAAAAAAATAAATATTTTCTTTAAAATGTACTACCATGTATATCTTAAATGGTTTTCCATTAATCTCTAGCTTTTGTCGTCGAGAATTGGTTACAATAGAGAAAAGGCCCACCCGCTCTTCATTTTCCCATTTATAATTGCCCTATATTTTAATAAAATTTTATACTCAAGATTTTTTTCGAAAACTGAATTAAATTTTTCAAAGACTAATCTTCCATTTTCGTTATTTATTCTTTTTTAAAGTTTCTTCTACTTTTTCTAATATACTAGTAGTTATTAATTTGAGATAACGATAGATTTTACTCTATTAATTAACATCATGTTTCACCTAAAACCTACACCACTTTCCATAAGTAAAATTTTACTTAATGTTTAACTATTAAAATTAATGAAATATTAAAGTAATAGTAAAATAAATGATTTAAAATATTAAAGTTTTAATTTTTATTTAAATCACACATAATTAATTACAATTATTTATTAAACACGAATAAATAATACAATATAACTACGAAGTTTCGATCGACTTATTCTGCGATCGTTCTCAATTATAACGACACATTTCTCATTTACCCTGAACAAAACAAAAACAGTTCAAATAAATATGAGTTCTCATTCTTGAGAACGGTCGCAGAATAAGTCGATGGAAACGTCGTAGTTACATTGTATTATTTGTTAGTGTTTAATAAATAATTATAATTACTTATGTGTGATTCAAATAAAAATTCAAACTATAATCAAATTAATCACAAAAATAAAAGCTTCAACAGCTTTGAATAAAAAATAAATAAAGTGGAACAAAAATGCAATTTCGTTCAGTAAAACTTGAAAACGTGTAATTTCGTGCAAAATAAAACTAGTGTCAAAAGAACCTCCGTTTCATGATTCGAAATTTGAAAATATAGTAGCTTTAAGAAAAGAATATAAAACAACTATAAACAAATAAATATTTTGAAAATAGACAATGATTCAGATTGTCTTGGAGCGTGAATAAAAATAAAAAATATAAATATTTACGAAAATTTATTTTTTCTATAAAATTTTTTGATAAATATTAACAAAACAGTTCATTTTTGATCTTTTGTTAATTGAATTTGTTTATTAAATTTTACATTTCTAAAATTAATCTATTTTCTTAATTATTATAAAATTAGTCTCAAAAGTACGTTCTTTTCATGATTCGAAATTTGAAAAAATAGTAGCTTTAAGAAAGGAATATAAAACAACAATAAACAAATAAATATTTTGAAAATAGACAATGATTCGGATTGTCTTGGTGATGAAATTACCTTGAATAAAAATAAAAAATATAAATATTTACGAAAAATGATTTTTTTTCCATAAAATTTTTTGATAAATATTAGAGAAACAGTTCATATCTGACCTTTTGTTATTTGAATTTGTTTTTTAAATTTTCCAAAATTAATCTATTTTCTAAATTTCGCCCTTTAACAATAATTTCGGGATTGGAATGATGAATAGAAATAAATTATTCTCGATAAACACCAATAAGCAAGCAGAAGAGTTAGAAATTGGTGATAGAAAGTGAAATGGGATCATACTAGTGTAATAGTAGTGGAGAGCAGATGCAGGCCAGCAAGGCTTTCTCCCACATGCTTGTGTTGATTCATGCTTGGACAGAAAAGCCAGCCACAAAGTAGGTACTTACCTAGTGCGAGCTCAGCTGAAGACTGGTTGGTCTTGGTGCTGGCTGTGAAAGTGCTTGAGGAGGATCGTGTCGATGCATGTCCCCTCGGATCTGCAGCTGGCCGTGGACTCCTGTGGGTGGCATCGGCGACAGTGGGTCAGACACCACGTTCAAGGATCTTCTCTTCTCCAACCATTCATTCAAGTTTCCCTTTCGTCACCAACCGATTCAACTAAATATTGCAAACATTCATTAATTTAGACAATTTTTTTTTCAATTTACATTTTAAGTCAAATTGGAAACAAAATAAACATATAAAGAGAAATTAATGAGGTTGTCTTCTGCTTGATGCAAATAAGCATATAGATATAATATCATCGATGATCTTACAAAATCTCGAAAATTCGATTTTTGGTCAAATACCTATTATACGTTTATACCGACCAATTTTTCACGGCGCATCTGTCTATTGAAACCTTATAATTCTATTCCAATTTAATTTCAGCTACGGACAAATAATAAATATTGTAAAGTAAAGAAAATTTTGAAAATTTTTAAAAATAAAATACTAGGTAGGTTTCACATAAATAAAATATCAGATGTTTAATTAATAAAGTAAAGGGTGTGTAGTTTCACAGTGAATGAAATAAAACTCAAAGAGGTTTATACAAACTCAATATATTTCGGATTATTAGTCCATCATCAGGAGTTTACAGGTTTAACCTGTAAACTCCTGATGATGGAGTTTGTATAGACCTCTTTGAGTTTTATTTCATTCACTGTGAAACTACACACCCTTTACTTTATTAATTAATATCATGTTTCACCTAAAACCTACACCACTTTCTCTAAGTAAAATATCAGATGCTTGTTTAGCACGACTCTATATATATTCCGGGGTATAAACCCATCTTCAGGAGTTAACAAAGGACACTGAAGATGGGCTTATACCCCGAAATATAAATAGAGTCGTCCTAAACAACCATCTGATATTTTTTTATGTGAAACCTACCTAGTATTTTATATTTTAAAATTTTCAAAAAGTTTCTAAAAAATTTTTCAAAAATTTTCTTTATTTTATTTAATACACAAGGACCCACACCATTCTCCTTCAACAAAATTAATAAATATTGCATTGTATTTGTATGTATTGTTGTTTAAAATGTTTTTTCTTGTTGTCTGGCAAACAATGAATTTAGGACTTACGAGGTTTTGTAAGATCAGCGACGATATACTGTATAACGAAGCTGGGGGGTGGGGGGGGGTGATTAGAAAGAATAAAAGTTCCATAAAAAAATAGTCTGATAAAAAAAAGCAATCTGGGCATCTGGAAGGTCATGTCTCCTACTCCTAGCAGTATATCCATACTCCCCTAACCCTTCAGTGAGTAACCCCCCCCCGCCCGAAAATTTTTTCTGACTACGGCCTTGTCTCTTTATAAATCAACAAGTGTGCTATTTTCGACAAACCAAAAGCTTTTCAATTAAAATAAATATATATCAATTTTTTTTTTATTCTATAATCTGAATGCAAGATGCATTGATTTTCATTTCGTTCATAGGTAGAAAACAACAAAAAGAAAAACACTAGGGCCAGGGCTTAGCCCAAATTAGCCCTACTTATACACATATTTACCTATAATTGTATATTCTTTCGAATTTTGAGATGATTTTTAAATACAGTATTCAAAATGTATGTAAATATCTACTTCTATTCTATAATTTTCACATTAATATATCAAAGAATAATTAACATATTAACGAGAATTGTTTTTGATTTCGTTTTTTTAAACGATATATATATATATATATCGCGAGACTACTGCTGGTTGATGCTATTGGAGTCTGCTGAATCTTAATTCTGGACCAAGAAAGAATGAAGAAGATGTGATCTATCTAGCTATGACGTGTGTTAGGTGTTTGCCATTAATTAATTAATCAAATACAGGAAACTTATGATTAATTAATGGCAAACACCTAATACACGTGTTAACAGATCGAGCGCACTGGACTGGGGGATTGAATATATAACATCTCATATTACAAATTCATTTGATGATCCATATCAGTGTTTGATACATAAAGCGTCATGCGGGCTAATCTCGAAATGATGCTGGATCATAGCTAGATGGATCATATCTTTTTAATTCTCTCTTGGTCCAGACTTAAGATTCAAGAGACTTCAATAGCCTCAACCAGCAGGAGTCTCGCGATATATATATATATATATCTTAAATTGAAAGTTTTTGCCGAGAGTAGCAGAATTTTTATATATTGAAGGAGACAATAAAGATGTGTCTTCTGCTAGAATTATAGATCTCATTTGTTTATAAATAAATAAATTATAATTCCAGCGAAGACACACTCTTTTATTGTCTCCTTCATATATATCTTGTTTAAAAAAACGCGATCAAAAACAATTCTCGTTAATATGTTAATTATTCTTTGATATATTAATGAGAAAATTATAAAATTATTTAACTTCATTATTTCAACTTAGAAATATATAAATTTGGATATTATTTTCACTTAATATCTGACAAAAATCACCTGCATTCGATTCGCGATCGAATCAAATACAGGAAACTTATGATTACTTCTATTCTATTAATTAGTAATTAATAAAGTTGTTGTAGGGAAATAAGGACAATAGCTTATGCAAATATTTTTTATTTTTCAACGTTTCGTCAACTTTGTTGACTTCCTCAGGGCTCAAATAAATTAACTTTTGCATATTTCTCATTTTATCAATATTCCTTCTTAGCAAACATATCAGACCAGTCATCAAACAGATTGAAAATATTTTCATTTTTAAATCTTAAAATATCTTTAATTAGTAATCCATATGAGATCTGGAAGATTTATGTTATGATTCATTGCTAGATCTGCAAAAACAGATATGTCCGTTTTTCCAATGATGGGACGACTCGACTCACGGTCTTCAAAATTTAGGGTACGTACTTGATTCATCATTTTATATAAAAAAATGTATATGTTATGTATGTGAGAAGAAATAAATATTAATATTATTGTTATTATTCGTCTACACCACAATATCAGAAAAAGACATTGGCAAGACAACCTGGATTTTAGCCGAAATATTTATACAATATTAGGCTAATTTTTAATCATGAACGCTTTGCTGCACATTTACATTAAATAGGTATTTTTGATAGCCCGATGTGCAACTTTTGTAACATATATGAAGAAGGAACAATTAACGATCATCTGATTAATAGATCAAAATTTAGAAAATAATCCAATGATCTATTAAATTATTTATTTGTATTTGGCTTAACTGTCCCCTATAATATAGTAACTCAGAGGTTGCCAAACTGTTCGCCGCGGCGCCCCGGGGAGCCGCGGCCTCTTCACAGGCCGTGAAGCTTGATAATTAATTGAAGCAAGGCATTAATTTGGCCTAACTAGACAAAAACAAAGTGAGAAGCTAAAAATTTATTTATTTTTATCTCTTACTTATAATTAGACATACTTTTACTTTTTTATTATTTTTTGTTTTGTTTCTGTTCATCTTTTTTTTTTATTTGTTTTTATTTATTTGACACAGATATATATAAAATTTTAACAATGCTGCTACTGTAAATAGAGAGAGAGAGAGAGAAAATGTAAATATAACCACCAATTGTACAGACTCAATTTTGTAAACTTCTTATCTGTTGTAAGAAGAGGCCCCCCCCTGCACTATTCCTAAATACAAATTCATGACAGTGATCAATGAAAATCAATAATAAATATAATAAAGAGTAAAATATAAATAAATTACAAGTGTTCATGAAACTATCTTATTAAGGCAGGACCTGAGAGAGGGGGCACTGAGTTTCTAAATTATTTTTAAATGGCTGTGCCTGTCGTTCTTTTTTATAATGATATTGATGAGAAGAAGTTCTATTAAAAAGGTACAACCTATGTAGTCCGCGGTAGACATTTGTATCGTGAAAAGAAGAAGATATTTCAGAAATTGGGTCGGAGTTGAAGGTATCTGTGGATGCGGGTCTTGAAAAACTGAAAGTTATATGTACCTGGGAAGACAGACAGGGGAAGAGAGTTCCAGTTTCTACAAGTTTTAGGGATAAACGAATTGGCGAATGCGTTTGTTCGGTTAGTATCCAATTTAAGCGCGTAGGGGTGTTGGAACTTAGAAAATCTTGTGAAGGAAGCTTTTGGAGGAATTGTTGATTTTATCTCGTCAAAACAAACGCCATGGAAATATCTATAAAAAAGGAAAAGGTTCTACGATTGGCTAGGGAGTCTAGAGTGTAATTTGAGAAATTTGAAGTAACCCTCAAAGTATGTCGCTGCCTCCCCCTTCAATATCCTCCACCCGACCTTCACTGAAGAGACTCTTCAAATTACTTCATTGTGGACATACTCAGCTCTCTGTAAGACTCGGAGACATAGTAAAAATATTTTAAACCACAAATGAGTCTCACGAAGGAGTTTTGGGCTCTTTTGTATCTTAATTCTAGAGCAACCATCAAATTGCCATCGAGTGAATCACATTACTTGAACTAGTGCATTTCTAAAGTCTGAACTAACCCATGTTTTAAATTTTTGACAGAGCCGCAGAGTCTTATTTTATGGAGGACTCCGGCTTAAAATCAAAAATAACGATCGATTCTTATCTAATACTAGAGGAATAACCTTATTGCATTCCATTTTTGATGTTTTGACTATTAATGGCAACATCTACTGAAAACGTGGAAGAATCGACTTAAAATCAAAAAGACTAAATTCTTTTTGGTAAACAACTCAAGTTTGAGTTTTAGAACTTCTGATTCAAAAATGTAGAAAACATTATTTTTCGAATGGTTTTATTGAGATCTTAAGGCGATGAATTTATAATCTAGGAATAAATGAACAATTTATTTTATATTTAATTTTATTATTAATTAACTGTTTATAAGGGCGTCTCTAGAATAAATAAGTTTTCACTTTTTTGTTATTTAATAAATTTGCGGGTGAGAGATTCTTTCATTAGAATCTGATCGAAATGTCCAATAATTTTAAGAAAAAATTAAAACCGACTTCAAAAAAATTAAATGCAACAAATAAAATACACTAAAATGAATAAAATAATTATTAACTTATTTAGTTACAACTAAACTACGAAATATTAACATGAAATTACTTTTTGAAGTCGGTGTCAAACATATACCTTTTATGAATCGCACTCGACGGATCTTAGTACGTTTGGTGGGTACGCTCGCTTATAGGTATAGTTTGTTTGGCACCGACTACAAAAAGTAATTTCATGTTAATATTTCCTAGTTTAGTTGTAACTAAATAAGTTAATAATTATTTTACACCTTTTAGTGTATTTTATTTGTTGCATTCTATTTTTTGAAGTCGGTTTTATTTTTTTCTTAAAAATGATTTTTATTTTTCTCTTTTAGTGATGTTATTAATAGTTATCATATCATCAGAACTTGGCCGAATTAATATGGCACCATCCCTAAGATACCCCTTTCCAATAAAAAAAGAATCATCGAAATCGGTTCATAAATAAAAAAGTTAGACTCCTAACAAAAAGGTCTAATACCATATGAAAAAAATGAGACCAATAGGAAGGTGGACTGAACCCAACAGCAATTTTTTTTTCAAAATCGGTTCACAATTGACGGAGATATAAGGTAACATAGGCAAAAAAAAATCAGTCGAATAGAGAACCTCCTCCTTTTTTGAAGTCGGTTAAAAAGAGCGTGGATTGAATGATCTCTCTTCTTTTAGAGCTAAATTATTACAAGAATGACAAATACAAGATCAGACCTGTTTAAGACTAGTAGAAACTAATTTCTTGATTTCTATTATTCTAAGAACGAACTTTTGACTCTAGGTAAGAAAATATTAAGTCGAAATTAATATCAGATTTAGATAGTGATCCTTTAAAAGTATTAATTGCAAAGAGCGTATGGAGTTTTGAAAAACTTTCACTTTTTCCTCCATTTTTTTATTCTTTGAAAAACTACAAAAAAAAGCAAAATAATTAAATAAAATATTAATATATTTTCGTTGCTTTAGTACTTATAAAAGCCGTCAAATAAATAAATAAAAATATTATGGAATTATTATAATTTCAACTGTTTTGTTTGAATATATCTACGCTTAAAGAGAATATACTAAAATCGCAAATCTTGGCACAAAACAATTATATCATATTAAAATTTTAATTATTTTTTTAAATTATTAAAATATAAATATATATGAGTTTTCAAAAGTTGTTTTATATAAACTTGAAAACCCCTTACATGTGATTAATTAGTTTTTTAATTATATTTTTTATATTTTTCCAATTGTAGGCCTGCCTCTGTTTTACGAGAGGGCAGACACACCGTACAGCCGTTGCCACTCTATGTAAATTAAGTGCTCGATATATATATTATATATATATATATATATATATATATATAGTTATATTTGAAAAAATTACCAAAGCTTGCATGGTTATTGTGTTTTTATTATGCGTTTTATTTTTTTCAATTATTATTATTTTAATTTAAAGAATTAAAAATCAAAGCCAATCAACTTTGAATAGTTTTGTAAAGCATAGGAGGAGAGTGAGATTGAAAATTTGATATCAAAAGCTATTTTGTCTTTCGAGTTAGAGAAAGAATATACGGGACAAGGAAATCCGTCAGCCTATTCCGAATATTTCTAGCAAATCACTTTCCATTAGATTTTGAATTTATTCCCTATAGAATTAGTCACTATCTCGATTGGGCTTTAATTCTCAAATCGCCTTGAGCCTTTAAAGCTGTTTAAATTATGAATATTACCTTCACAAAGACCTTAAGTTCTAAAACTATTCGGGAAAAGTAACTTGCCTTAATTAAATTCTTTTAATTGTTCAAGGATAAATGTAAGCTATTAAATTGTAAGTTAATACACTTTAAAAGAGAGAGAGTTAAATCGCCTTGGGTCATTGACTTGCCTTGCATGGGGATTCCCATCTTTGACACACTTTTGATGAAATTCATTCTTCTCCTGATTAGTTAGAACTTCTTAAAAAAATACCACAGGGTAAATCCGGGAGAGATGCCACACATTTTAAAAAACCATTATTCTAAAGCCCACGGTGCACATAACTATAAGTAAATAGTTGTTATGTTAACACAATAACATGTATTAAGTGTGTAATGGGTTATTATTAAATTAAAAATAGTATAATAAGTAGAAAAAATTTATTTGTAAAACGTTGCTCTGTGGCGTCTCACCCACAGGTGTCAGAGGAGATGCAACACCTCTTTAAATTACAAATTACACTAGTAGTAAAACCATTGTTATTAAAAGTATTTAAGAACTAAAAAAATTTTAGGTAAAAAAAAGATAAAAGCTAAAAGCTATTTGACTTTATTCGAATATTTAAAATATTAGCTCTTAATAATTCATAAGTGAAGCTTAAGAAAAATTTTAGAGTGTGTAATGAGAGTCTTACCTTCGATTTTAGCTTGTAGTCAGTAAAATATTCTTCACAATCAGATAAAAACAGTTTTCCTATCAATATAAACGTCCAACTGAAAAGGGCGGACTGGCCTGCGCTAGGATCTAGTTGGTACTTTTTGAGCTACAAGGGGTGCGGCATCTCTCCTGAGTGTGGCGTCTGTCCCGGATTTACCCTACATAAACTTTTGATAGCAAGAAATATCAAGAAATGATCATGTTACTAAATTGGGTTGTTCTACTCAAATAACTTGAACTCGATTAATATAATATTTTTATTAGTAAAAAATAATCAACAAATCATTAGTTAATCTATACTGATTTGTAATAAAAATATTGCATAAATAAATACAAATTTTTCATAAAAAACTATCTTCAAACTTTTATTAGAATACTAAACGTTTCGAAAGAAATTCTCCGTCTATCAATGGAAATTTTAACAAATTCGAATGAATAGTTGCTTTAAGAAAAAAAATTAATCAACTATAAGTTGTCTTGGAGATAAAATTACCTTGAATAAAACTAAAATATATAAATAATATTTACGTGAAATATTTTTTTCCATAAAATTGTTTGATAAATATTAGAAAAAAGTCCATTTGTTAATTGAATTTTTGTTGTTTAAAATTTCGACCATTTCCAAAATTAATCTTTTTTCTAAATTCCGCTCTTTATCTAAAATTTTGGAATTGGAAAAGTCAAAATTGTGTCCCAAGTTAGTTGAATGCCTAGCTACATTCAAAATTTGTTGTTTTAATTGAATTTTTTATATTCATAAATTTTAGATTTTAAATACTGTTTTGTCTACAAAATTCATTGTGTATTTTAAAAATATTTAATTATTTATAGTTTATATTTCTTTCTTAAAACAACTATTTCTTAAAAATTTTATTGATAAATGAAGAATTTCTCCCGAAACGTTTAAAGTTTTAATAAACCTTTTCAGAATGCTTTTTCAAAAGCTTTGTATTTATTCTTATATTCAAAACATTCAATCAGATTAATCAATTATGTTGGCAGGAATTTGGACAGGAAAGTGGTAAATCAAAAAAATTCTCATTGATTTAGACGCCTGATGAAGCCAAAATAAAATTGGCGAAACGTCGCGTAAATAAATGAGAATTTTTTGATTTGCTAATTTCCCGTCTAAATACCTGCCAACATACTTCATTGATTAAATAATATGGATGCTATGGACTTTAATTCAATCAAATATTTTCAATCAAGATGACATTCTTTATTTTACTAATCAGCTATACTACAATGCATTTCGACTCTCTTGAAGCCAATTAAATCTTTTCGTCCCCTTCACTGATGACGCACTTTGTTCAGAAAATGAATATACATGAACTTTCGCTTGACCGAGAATCCCATTCAGAAAATTGTCATCGCTTGCAATGTCCTTGTTCTAGGAAGAACTTCATTAGCATAAATATTTTCAACTTACCTGTAAAACAACCAAGTGTAAAATATATTTGCTGCAATTAAAGATCCAAAAACAAAATTATTTTATACATAATTTTTTCGGAACGATTAATTAAATATTAAACTTATCTAATAACGTTTTATAAAGTTAAACATTTTTACAGATATCAAAAATAATTTGTCATATTTCTCTTTTAACTTGTATCTTCTTATCTGCAAATATTTTTAAATAAATATTATAGATGAAAATTTTCTGTAATAATATTATAGCGAACAAGAGCCAACTTGACGGCTTGTGCTCAAAGCCCCTTAAATGCCGAGGCAGATGCTCTTCAATTCCAATGGAAGATTTCTGTTTAAATTATCTCCTCCATTGCAAATTAATGTTGTTTTTTTATTTCCCAACCGAATGAAAGCCTTTTAAAACTCCCAATTGATCAATCTTTTTTATTTGCATATTTATTTTATGTATTTACTATTTATTTTTTCCTAGTATTTTTAACACAGCGAATCCTTATTATCGTCAATCGCTAAACCAAATTTTTTTTTGGCGAGGGATGGCTTTATTGAGGGCGTAATCATCTGACATCTTCAAATATTATAAATAAAAATATAATAATAATTTAATTGAAAAGTTTTTATTTTGCCAAGAATAGCAAAGTTGTTAAATCATAAAAAGAAACAAAGAGGTTGTCCTCTTCTTGATGCAAATAAACATATATATATATATATATATATATATATATATATATATATATATATATTATATATATTATTATTATTATTATTATTATTTATTTGTTTGATATTATAGTTTCGAAGGCTTGCCCTTCATGATCAGTCTTTGTTAAATTATGAACATTATTTTTCATGGGATCAGTATCGCGTGGATATTGAATTTTTTTCTACCTAGCAGACACGTCAGTTAAACATGTCAAAAACCAAGACCATTTTCTCAAAAAGTAATTAATCAATTTCGTTCAAAATGAGATAGAATTATTAATAATTACTTGTTATAGTTTATTTATTTCAAATTTTTAAAAATTATTTCAAAGGAGTAATTAGCGTATTTTCAAATTAGACTTCAAATAAACTACACACATTTTTTATTTTTTATTTATATATTGTCACCAGGAACAAAGCCCATTTAGACAGCACATCAGTAATGTGTTAGTAGGATTAGTGAGGGAGCCGAGTTTTAGCCTGTCGAAATTTTATATTCTAGCTAGGCTCGAACCTGGGCTCTCCCGCTTGAACATCGTCATCAACGATGCTGAAGCGGGGCCAGCACCTTAGCCAGCTCGGTCAACCTGACTCCCCACTACATAAAAAAAAAGATTGATTAATTGGGAGTTTTAAAGGGTTTCATTCGGTTGGGAAATAAAATTATTTTGGTCTGTTTTATCGAGAGGCTGGGTCGCAAGACTCTCGCCATGATAGATAGACTGTCAGAGGAAATCTCATACATTTTTTATGGATTTTTTTTCAGCTACAATCTTATACTAATTTTATATCATTTCACATATTCAAATTTAATATATTTTTCTAAATTATTATTTAATATAACAACTAAAATAAAAAATAAAATATTATAAATTATGCCTACTAAAACCATTGCGCCTTGCTTGTCACATTATATTATTAATATTGAATAGATAATTTTATTAATAAGTAAATAAAAATTAATTTTTATTATATGAAAAATTTAAAAATAAAAAACGATTTTCCTTGTTTTATTTGAATATTTTAAGAGGAGAATTTTCGTTTTCGTCCTTCTGTTGTCCTTTCAATTTCTTTATCAAAATCATTTTAGTCTTTTTTCTGAAATTTCTTAAAAATTAAATATGTTCTTAAAAAGTAAAAGTTGGGGAACTGAGTATTATCTTTGTGTTAAGACACGTCTCCTCTGGATGGCCTCATCAGTTTCTTTTCTCTAGATATCTTGAAAAATAAGACTTGGTTGGAACTCATGGAATGAATTCTATTGGGAGAAATAATAATGGACTTTGATTTGGATTTAAATTATGTACGCTTGGAAAATGGCATTATGTTTTTCCTATTCATCAACTAATTATAGTAATAGTTAAAAAACTTAAATGCTAATTGACTAGTTAGTGACCCCCTTTGAACAGGCCTTGAATCAATACAATTAAATATTGTACACGCGAATTACAATGATTTAAAATTGTTTTTATTTTGTACTCTAGGAGAAAAATGTTTATTTCATACAATAGAACATTTATTTTTATTAATTAATTATAAATTACAAGTCTTCATTATTTCCATTTCTCCAAGTAATAATCAAGATTCAAGATAACATTTTGTTTAATGGGAACAACCGAAGGATATTGGATTTAATGACCATCAAAGATATTATTTCAATAAGATATTTTCACTTTCATTTATAATAATTTTATTTTTTATTTATTTTTTTACTCAGTACGCCCGGAAGGTAGCCTGCCTGCTGGGACACCCTAGTATTAAATTCACTCAAAAATTTCCAATTTTTTTTTGCTCATTTTGTGTTGAAAAATGTCTCGGTACGTATGATTTTTTTCTGCCTATGTGTCTGGGCACAGATAATTTAAGAACGAAAACCGTAGAAAGTTGGCTATTGTGCAAAATTTTTTGTATTTTCAATGCGGATAACTGATTAAATTTTGGGCCTTCTATCTTTAAAACTTCTGGTTCAATTTTATTCAGATTTTGGGACGAAGCATTTATAATATAAGCATAAATGAAAAATTTATATTTAAATTTATTATTTATTTCTTATAAGGGTATCGTTTCTAGCTTAAAATAAATTTCCACTTTTTGTTATTTAATAAATGTGCAGGTGAGCGGAATTTTCATTAGAATTTCATTGAGAAAAATGTCTAAAAATGGTGCGGATCTCTTTCTTTATAGGCATGTCATTGCAATGATGTCAAATACAAGTCCAGACCTGTTTCAGACTAGTAGAGATTAATTTCTTAATTTCTATTATTCTAGAAATGTGCCTTTTGACTCGTAGGTAAGAAAATATTAAATCGAAATGAATATAAAGATTTAGATATTTTCGAAACAACAAACAGCGTACCGAGTCTTGAAAAATTTTAATCTTTTTCTCTAACTTTATTACAACAATTTTTTTGTTAATCATTTTTTTAAATGGGTCATTTGAAATCCCACAATGAGGCTTATGTAATAAAAGTTTTAAAGTGTGGTTCTAAGGATAAGATGATCCTTGAAATTTTTTTTGCCAGTAGATTAGAAAAGAAGCGCGTTTGATATTTTTATATCAAGGTAATAGATAATCCCATATAGGAATAGTTAACGAGGTATAATTTGATAAATTGAATAAAGTAAAATATTGAAATAGAGGTAATTTAAATGAAATAACTATAATCAAATTTAAAATACACTCTCTATAATTACTAAGAGATTCTTCAATGGAAACATAGACTCTTAGTTGCTAATATTATAATTTAGAGAAGCCGGATAAAGAAACTTTTTATTTCCACTAAGGAACATGGTCATTACTCTTATTTACTTAGTTATTTAGTTGGTAAAATAGAGAAAGTACACTATTATATCGATGCTTTATATTCTAATTGAATCTATTATTCTCGGTTGAGATTCTCAACGAAAGAGATCCCAAGAAAATTGTTAGAGCAATCATCCGATACGTCTAATTGTCTATAAAATAAAGGAACTTTTGTAAACTTAAACAGTGGGCGTCGAGTTTTTTAATGTTAACATAATTTTTTCCTAAAGTGAAGTTATGCAACGACGTTTGGGACTGAAATGCTTTTCGGATTTTTGGGTTTCCACGCTTTAACTAAGAGTCCCTACGGAAGCACAGGATTGGTTTTAATTTTTAACCGACTTTAAAAAAGGAGGAGGTTATCAATTCGACTGAATGTTTTTTTTGTGTCTATGTTACCTGATATCTTCGCCAATTGTGAACAGATTTTGATTATTTTTTTGCATTGGGTTCAGTCTAGTTTCCGATTGGTCCCGTTTTTTTTTCAATGATATTGGACCTTTTTTGTTATGTTTGTTCAGGCATAACTTCTTTGTTTATGAACCGATTTTAATGATTCTTTCTGCGCTTGGATCAGTATAGCTCCAAGATAGTCAAGATATGTAACTATTTATTTATTTATTTATTTTGTGTATGTTCAGCGAGAACTTTTTGCCACGTGGACCGATTTCGATGATTCTTTTTATTGGAAAGGGGGTACGTTAGGGATGGTCCCATATTAATTTGGTCAGGTTCTGATGATATGATCAATCACGAAATAACAATTCTTATGAGAAAATAATCAAAATTATAATAAATAAAATCTTTTATAAAAAAAACTTAAAATATTCATTTAAAACCCGCAAACGTTTCGAGAGAATTTCCATATTTATGAATTGAATTTTATAATCATTTTCTGATTCATTCGCCCGACAATTTCTCTTACGAGATGCATGCAAGGTATTATCATAAGTCGCCGCTATTCTTAACATCATTAAAAAGAGAAAAATAAAAATAATTTTTAGAAAAAAAAATAAAACCGACTTCAAAAAAATTATAATTATAAGTAAGATCCGCCGAGATCGATTCATAAAATGTATAATTTTAGCACCGACTTCAAAAAGTGATTTCATATTAATATTTCGTCGTTTAGTTGTAACTAAATTAGATAATTATTTTATACCTTTTTAGTGCATTTTATTTGATTTTTGAGTTCTTATTATTTTATTTGTTGTATTTAATTTTTTTGAAGTCGGTTTTATTTTTTTAAAAGTCCAAATTTTTCATGCCTCGGTAAGCTATTTGCAGTTTCGTTGAATTTATCATTTTAAATGATCAATATCTAAATCTGTTATTCATTCCAATTTACTATTTTCTTATCTAGAATCAACAGGTCCTTGGTAATTTAAATGATCAAATTAATCTCTACTATTCTGAAACAGGTCTGCTCTTGTATTTGGCGTCCTTAGCTCTAAAGGAAAAGAAATCATTCTATCCTCGCCATTTTTAATCAATTTTCTCGATCAGATTCTAATGGAAGAATCCTTATTAAGTAACAAAAAAAGTGAAAAATTTTTACGCTAAAGACGCCATTAGAAGGAATTAATAATAAACTTAAATATAAATTATATTATTGTATAAGTACATCGATAAAATCATTTCAAAAATTATGTTTTCTACAATTTTTAACCACAAATTCTAAGCCTAGAAAGGCCAAAATCTAATCAGTTCTCGCCAGTGGAAATACAAATTAATATTTTAGCACAAGAACAAACTCTATGTTCTTAAGCTATCGTGGGTATAATCCAGACACAGAGATACAATTAATAATTGTTGAATTTTTTTTTCAAGTTCCAGACAATTTTCAACACAATGAGCAAAAAATGATTTTTTTTTCTTTTTCACTAGAATACCAGGCTCGTTCTGCTGCGCGTACCGAGTTATAGTGTCCGAGGTACGAATTGCATTGTTGAAACGCTAATCCTTGGTCGTTCGAAGAGCCTTGGTTTGTTTAACTTGGCAGAATCCCTTATTGAAATAGCATATATATATATATATATATCAAAATATATGCCCTTTGCAAAGTAAGCAATTTGCCTCTTCACGGCCCCTTAATGCTTTGCCTGCCCTCTTGAATTTTCCAACTCTTCACTGTTGCGAATTGGCCGGGAGGTTTGCTAGAGTGGCGTCATGAAGTCCCCCGCGTTTCGACCAGAAAAGACAATTTGGGACCCCTTCTACTTGCAAATGGAATGGCGCAGTCTTCGATCGGCCCCCACGAAATTGGGAGCACAGGCCTCACCCCCGCCCCCTTCCCTATCCGACATTGGCACAAGATGAGCACGAATTTGAATTTAAATGGGCCAAGCTAAAGCACCAATAACGTGTATAACAAAATATTGATAGAAATCATTGCGATTGTCGAGTTGATGTTAAAAAGAAAAAATATAGAAATAACAAACATATTTTGATGAAAGTTCTCGACTTAGACTAGAGGAAATAATAAAAAAGTTAAATTTTTATAGAATTTTACGAAATAATATACTTAAGACTTCTTTGAAAAATCACTCCTTTTTCAAAGTCACTTTCTATCTTGACAACCTGAAAATTAATGAAAAAAAGTTTTTATAGTTATTAAACAGAATTAAAAATATAATTAAGAATTGAATTTTATTTTATTTAGGAACGAATCAAAGATATTAGTAGAAATATTTTTACATTGCATATCAGAGGGCTTCGTCCCCTCGGGAATCGAACCCAAGCGCTAACTAGCTTGCCGGGCCGTTAGCCAAACCCTTAAGACGAATCTCTCTCCGATATGCAACATATATAAGAAATAAAGCAACAGATTTTTCACTCCTTTCAATTCGAAGGGGAAAGCAAAAAATCAGGCTAAACTGAAAAAAGTTTTCAGTGTGGGGTCCCTTTTTTAAATAATTAATGAAAAGATTTAAGTATCTCTTTTGAGTTTCTTTTTTGAAGAAAGATGGAATTTTTCAAAAATCAACCCAGGTTAGGTAAATAACCATTATAAAATTAAGAAGTGAATTTAATTTTATTTAGGAACGAATCAAAGATTTTAGTAGAAATATTTTTACATTGCATATCAGAGGGCTTCATCCCCTCGGGAATCTAACGGCCCCGCAAGCCCTTTGATATGCAATGTAAAAATATTTCTACTAAAATCTTTGATTCGTTCCTAAATAAAATTAAATTCACTTCTTAATTTTATAATGGTTATTTACCTAACCTGGGTTGATTTTTGAAAAAATTCCATATTTCTTCAAAAAGAAACTCAAAAAAGATACTTAAATCTTTTAATTATTTATTTAAAAATATAATTTTAAAAGGTTACATATAATATTGAATTTGGATTGAAAATTTTCTCGGTGACATTCCACATTTGAGCCGTTTTTTCAAGATATCATACTTACATCTTTTTCAAAATAATTTGAATGAAATCTTGGGAGGATTGGCCGAAATGGACCCTATAAATCCTCACCACTATCAGTCCATTTAACTCCATTACAAAATTTTCTGCAAGATTAGGCGATGTCTTTAGAAATAGCCCAATGGAAGCTGCAAACAGCTATCAGGATTAATCCAGACTTGGCTAAAGACGCAGTTAGGGAAAAATAAATCAATCGCGCTGATTTCTGCATTGGACAAATTGAGGCGGCTTCTTCGAAAACATACGATCTTTAAATGCTTTACTGTTAAACCTAAAGTTTACTCTTTTATATCTTATGAATAAATAAGTATGGGAAATTGTTAATTGAAACCTTTTCGTCAATAAGGATGAGAAACCTGGACGATTAGAGAGGTAAGGAGAAAGAGACTGAAAGTTTTCGAAATGTGGTACTACAGAATAAAAATTGGTGGATAGAACTATAAATGAGTAAATTCTTGAAAAAATTACTGCAGATTCTGAAGAAGAGAAGACTCTCTAATGATAGGCCACACATTAAGACATGGGAAATCGCTAAGAAATATTTTAGTTCTGAAGTGATAAAGAAAAAAGGAGGAAGACCTAAATTGGAATATTTTTTCGAGGTAATGAAAGATATGAGGTGTTGGACTTTTTAGAAGTAGTGAAAGGGTTAGAATGGGATATGGTTGAGTGAAGGCGAGTGGTTGCGTCAAAGCAGTCTTAGAACTATATATTCGACGATGATGGATGGCAGTGTGTGTGCTTTCAAGTTTAAATTTAATTAAAATAAACGCCCACGAATTTATTTTTAGTCATGTGATTAAGCGAATTTTTAAAGTATACAAAAGAAAAATATTTTTTCTCACTTTTAGTATATTTTGAAATAAAAGTCCATTTTTAAAAATGTTTTTTTTTTTTTTTTTTTTTTAAAGATTTGATTCTATATTAGATGAAGGAGGAGGTATCAGCCAAAGATGGAATCACTGGGTTCAATAAAACACCTTTAATAAAACGTTTCGGCCTGAATTTATTTGGCCATCTTCAGTTAATTAGGAGTTATACACAAAATGCGGTACACATATGTGATCGAACCAAGCCTTGTCAAAAATAAAATTTTTAGCTTCATGTAAATTTATAACCTGCCTGGACCCAAAAGTTTCAGAATGAAAGTAATGATTTTCATTCTGAAACTTTTGGGTCCAAGCACGTTATAAATTTACATGAAGCTAAAATTTTTATTTTTGACAGTGCTTGGTTCGATCACATATGTGTACCGCATTTTGTGTATAACTCTAATTAACTGAAGATGGCTAAATAAATTGGCCGAATCGTTTATTAAAGGTGTTTTATTGAACCCAGTGATTCCATCTTTGGCTGATACCTCCTCCTTCATCTAATACAGTTTCATCACAGCCACGAACTCTAACAAGATTTATCCTATATGTTACGTTTTAGACATAGGAATTTAGAATACTGATATTTTGGGTAGTTGATTTTTTCCATCAATACTTCTACAGGGTCCTAGACTGTGTTGAATTTGGCCCAGATTGGAAAAAGGAGCTAGAATTTAAATCCCACACCTCCACGCCAATTCAATTAGTCGATTTTTGATAATATTGTGTTGTCATTGCAAATAAATATTCCTGCGAAATTTCAAAAAATAAAAATCGGATATTTAAAAGTATATATAAATTCTATTATTAAACTATATTCAAACGCCTGCCAATTAATCACTTATCCCTAAGTTTGGAACATTTTCGTTAGGAGTTACGTAAAGTTTCAATATTAGTAAGAAGTTTATTATTTAATACTCGAATAAACTTCCAAAAGGAAGTAGAAAACGACAATAGCTCACTATAAGAGATTCTATCTTGACAATAAAACTCAATCGCTAATGCCTAATCTTTCTTAAGCTAAGCACAGATAAGCGTAGTATTTTTTGATGTATACTTAGATAATCATCTTTACCTTGATTTTATGCTATTTTGGATGTAATTGAACTGAGCATTATGCCTTAGGCGATTACAAGTTTAAACATTTTAGAATGGTGATGTAAGAATAAACTTTAAATTATATTTATTAAATACGATATGTAGATATAATTTTTACTTTATCCAATGCAAAGTATTGTAATCGGTCTCGTTTACCTATGGATGGCATTCATTTCAAATAATTTATTTTCATTACTAGTCGAGATCAATTTTTTTATATTTTTGTCTTTTATACACATACTCTTCATTATTCATATCAAGTTTAGGCAAAAATATTGGCACGTTGCGTGGCTAATACAATCAGGAGGAATTCCCAAAGCTAGGAGAAGTATTAAATTCAATTAAAAGAATTCTGTTTTGCCCAGAGTAGCAGAGTTGTTGATTCATAAAGGGAAATCAATGTCCTCTGCTTGATGCATATATATATATATATATATATATATATATATATATATATATATATATATATATATATAACGAATGTGAATTGTTACATTCACTCTCATTCCTTTTTTAAATCAATTTCAACGGATCGTTGTTAGACCTTATCTATAGCCATTTGAAATATTAATATCTTTATTTTTTATTAATAATCAAATAAAGAGGCCAGATTAGTCTTTGATAAGTACCTACTTGGTACTATAGCGTAAAGGTACTTTAAAATATATTTTTGCTATAAACTATATATAACTTTTTTGTAGTCCTCAAGGTACTTAAATAGATTATTAAATTTCATCAAAATTAGTTAAGTCATTTTCAAGATATTTAGAAACAACTAAAAAAGTACTAGAATAAAGTAATAATGTTTGTGGTCCGATATGGACCAAAAACTAATCAGGCCTTTATTTTATTAAAGTAATGGTAGGTTTTCAATTTCATTTCAATTAGTTGCAACGGTGTGGAAAAAATCGTCGGCGAAACAAAGAGCATGGTCCACCCATCCATCCGCATCACTAAATGAAAAAATCGCGCTTTTTGACCTCTAGATGAGTCCCCATGTAATTTTGGTCAAAATCGTAACGTGATAAAATTCAACCCAAATGAAAACTACAATTTGTAACTTTGGTTAAGAACATGAAATCAAGTAAAAAAGAAATAAAATTAAAAAGTTTGGTAAATTGTTATACTTTTTAAAATTTAACATTAAAGCTGTCCTCACAAAGGTGAGTTTAAGAATTACTTTTTAATAATTTAATCAATCATTATTTTGATCATCAAAAAAATTGTGTTTATTTTAAAAAATCACAGCCAATAATTTTCTAATCATTTTAAAAATTTTGAGTAATTTTTATGTTATTATCATTTTTGAATCATAAAAGTTAAGTAGAAATAATCAATAACAATTCAGTATTTTTAAATCAATTTTACATTCAGTCTACCTGTAAATATTTGTATCATAATTTACTAGATTCTAACTACATAGACCACTCAACGAATGGGTTGTAGAAAACATTGAAGGGGAGAGAATTTTTTCTTATGGAATGTGTTTGGGGTAGTTAGGAAGTAAAAATACTAAAAGTCCCCAGTTCTAGCTTCCGGGCTTAGGGGTGGGAGGGCGGTGGAAATACCTTATTTTTTGGTTTTTCACTTATTTCTCAAAAATGATTAGTGGGAGGGCGGTGGAAATACCTTATTTTTTGGTTTTTCACTTATTTCTCAAAAATGATTAGTAGCAGGAAAAATTATTTTTGTCAAAATGAAAGCTTATAAAATTTTATAAAACATTGCTTCTTTTTAATTTTTCTCTATTCCTTATGGTTTTTTTCGATATTCTTCCGCGAATATCGTTAATTTTTAAAAAAAATTGTATGTTTTTCTTCAAACTTTTGTCTCTAGCACCTTAGCCTTTATTTTAACACTAAAAGTACTCAGAGAATAGGTTATAGAGCATTCACTTCCCTTTAAAATGGTATATATTTACTATTTTATCTTCAAATGGTCTGGAGTTATAGCAATTTGAAAATTTCAGGTTAGTGGAGTGTCATCTATAAGATCCGAAGGAATAAATTATTTTTAAATATATTTCAGAAGGGTTGTTTTTTACCCCCTCGGGAATCGAACTCGAGTGCCAATAACAGCAATCCTGGGCATTTGGGTACCCTGTGGGGTGCGTACCACTCTGACATACAGTATATAACAGCGCTAAATATTTTACTAATTCTAAATTTAAACATATATATTAATAGCCATGCCATATAGTTTAAATAAAAATGGTTTCGAATCTTGAATTTCTTTAAAATTCGAAGGGCAATGGAATGACTTTCTCAATTTGAATTTGAGAGAGTTCAAGTTACCGATAGAAATAGCGCAACCCACATGTCCAAGTGCCTCAAATTAAACATTCAACTCATCTGGCTATTTCCGGTAAATATCACAATCTAATTAGCCAAATTAACCATCTATCCATCTTACTAAGTGGATAAAATTATATTTAAAAAAAGAATCAATAATTTCTTGAGATGTTGGCTCTAATATTGAATTCAAGCAAAATAATGTATAATATTTCTCGCTTAAATATTTCTGAAACATCTCAAGCATGATTTTTTGCTTGCTGACATTTGTGTCTGTGTGTAACTCAAGAACGAATAGTTTTAGAAAGTTTTCTTGAGGCATAGCAGTGAATATTTTCTATACAGAGAATTGAGTAGATTTTGATCTCTCTAGTTTTAGAACTTAAAGTTCAAAATTGAGGAAGAAAAATAATTTGTTTAATGATATTTCATTTAGATTTTAAGTCGATGTAATAATATTGGCATAAATGAAAAATTTATATTTAAGTTTATTATTAATTTCTAGGGCGTCTCTAGCGTACCTAGTCTTGAAAAAGTTTTTAATAAATGTGCTGGTGAGCGATTTATTAATTACAATTTGATTAAGGAAGTGACTAAAAAGTTTAGGGAAAGCGGTGTTGGTTTATAGTGAAACATATTAAACAAAGGAATTATTATTTAACGGGTTATAGTGGTGTTTCACAAAGAGGAAATAAAATTAAAAAAATTAAAAAATCTTTTAAATTATTTTGGAGATTTTTTATTTATCTCTATACATATTTCGGGCTATGAACCCTTCATCAGGAGGTTAAACAGAACACTGAATATAAAAATTTTTACATTGTATCGATGTTATTATAGTACAGGGCGAGTGGAGGGGGTGAGCCAATGGGAGTTGAAAGAATTGAGTGGTTGAATTTAAAGGTATGTGGAAGGTAGAAAAAGGGTTATTGAACGAATTGTCTGGACAAGGTCAGGTACATTTCAAATAGGATGTCTTAGTTCGAAATTTATTTGTATAGAATTCTGGGAATACCTGTTAAAGGAATTTGTTTAAGGGTTTTAGAATATATAAATTTAGACACAAGAAGCGGATTTGCAAGGTTAATTCGAAGATGAGAACAGTAGAACAAATGTTTAGTAAGGAATGAATGAATTTCGGTTAGATTTGGTTTATTAATAGATCAATTATTGTTCATAGATTCATAGCCCGAAATATGTATAGAGATAAATAAAAAATCTCCAAAATAATTTAAAAGATTTTTTAATTTTTTTAATTTTATTTCCTCTTTGTGAAACACCACTATAACCCCGTTAAATAATAATTCCTTTGACTAAAAAGTGCGTAGATAGAATAATCTCTTTTTTCTTTTCGACCTATAACCGGTAAGGTTGCCAAATACAAGCCCAGACTTGTTTCAGATCATTTCAGATTAATTTCATAATTTCTATTATTCTAGGAAATGGCCATTTTCCTTTTGAAATTTGGACTAAAACGATGCTCGTAATAAAACGATTGCTTTCTTTTTAAATCCCGAAAATCCACATTTCAATAAATCTTCCATATGCTTTAAGCTAATAGTTTTTGATCATTTTACTAAGTCAACTAGGCATGATAGAAATAAATCTTTAACATTCGAAAAAACTTTTAATTATTATTATTTATTTTTTTTCACTCAAATCTAATTTCTCATATAAAATATACTTACTAAATACATGCTTTAATCAAAAGTCTTTATATAACGAAATTTCGCTTTACTTTATATATTTAATTATTATTCATTTTAGTTGGAATTAAAATGTTTTCAGATTAGAATAATTTTCTTTCCATTATATGGTTTTTACGAGTAAAAGATATAAGCCTTTGTCTTCTATTCAAAAATTGATAATATTTGATAAAATAGTATTTTTGCAATTATTAATTTTTTATTATTTTTATGACATATTAATTTCTTAAGAATTTGATAATCATTATCAATATCAGGAAAAAATGTTTTCATCAAAGTAATTAGAATTAGAAGTAGCTTTTTACTTGAAATATAAAATTATCGATTTCAGGGAATTTGAACCGATCGCTGTTTACACACAAACACACACACAGAAACAGACACATTCTTAATTTCTTCCAAAATATCAAATTATTTTTTCATTTTATTAGAATCTTAACTTTCCAACCTATTTAATATAAAATTCATAGTAAATAAAAAAAAATTAAATTTAAATATAGGTAGATACGCCTTATTTATTCGAAACTCTTTATCTTGAATAATTTCAAGAGTATAATTATTTGATTTGAATTAAATAAAATAAATTTAAATTTTATTTTTAAAATAAATCATGGCTTTATTTTTTTTAACACTCACGGATCGTCTATCCTATAATTTTAAATGTGTTAAGTTGAAACATTTTTGTAGAATATTCTATATATACTAGTATACAAAAAATGTATTTATTAATTGGGTTTTATTTTTATTTTTTTCTAGTAAAGTGTCGACTCGAGTTCTGGATTTGTTTCTCCCTACGTAGTCCATCCACTGCGAAGGAGGCTCCTTAATTCGACCCACGAGGTATGTATCTAGATATTTATCATATTAATTGAATGGAGACGGACTGATAAGTGAATTGAGTGGATATTGATGAGGCAGCCCAAAATTCAAAAAAAGAAGATAATTTAAATTATATTTTTATTCAGAAACCGACGTTTCAGAGGCTTCTTCAGGGTTTTGAAAAGTCAGTGAAGGAAATCCACTGTGGCATCCCCCACTTCTCCTCTCTCAGTGGCAGTAAGAATAATATATATTGTATTTCATTCTCAGTAGAATTATAGTGTAAGGTCCTTCATTTACTTTTCAAAAACCCCGAAGAAGGAGGGAATAAGCCTCCGAAACGTCGGCTTATGAATAAAAATATAGTTTAAATTATCTTCTTTTTGAATTTTGTACTCCCTCATCAATATCCACTCAATAGCTATTATAATATAATGATTATATAATTTATTAAAACTACATATTAAATTTCAATTATTAATGAAATAAATGTGCTTGTTTCTTATTAGAAAAAGAATCAAATTTTGGTTGAATATTTAATACTCTGTGGGAATTAGAGGTTCTATCTTCAACATTTTTCAAATATGATTGTTATTTTTACTTTTTAATTTTGTTTTATTTTATTTTATTTTATTTGCTATACGGGAGTTATCCCAGTTACAATTTACACTTTTATACAAAGATATATTATATATAAATTTATACAAATTTTAATTTTATAATTTATTATAAAATTATTATTATTATTAAATTATTATTAATAAATTAATATTTATTTTTAATTTTATACAAATTTAATCCTAGTGTGAGCAATATCTGTTGCTGAGAACGTCCTTTGGCATAAATAATGAGTACAAAATGGCAAAAGTATATTTAAGGAAATGGAAAATTCTTCCCTAATCCCAAGCCAAAATTCATTCAATGATGTACCTCGATTATTTTTTTGAATTAATTTTTGGTCACTGCCTATTATTTTTTCATTGCCATTTCCGTTTTGTTTTGAGACCCCAAAATTTAGTTACATTACCCAAGATGGGGTCGCAATCCATAGTTTAAGAAGTACTGCATTAGATCAATTTAAAAATTTTCAATAAAAATAATAATAATAATACAACCCTACAAAATAAAAAAATCTTATTTCCTGGGGCTTTTGGAGTGCTGGTTTTGAAAATTGCATTAGATCAGAGGTCGGGGAACTTTTTTAGCTATTACCCCAAAATATTTTTCCATAGGTCTGCTATTACCCTCTACATCAAAAGCAAAAAAAGCAAGGTAAATGTATCTTATCTTATTATATTAAACGAGCAATTCTTGTATATATATTTAGAATCGGTTCGTCGAAAAAGGGCTCTAACGATTTGGATGAAATTCACGGGTTAGGGGGTTTTTGTGTTGACAATTCGATCTGTCACGGTCTCATCTTCGGCTAAGTTGTTTTTGATAGGTTTTTTGTTAATTGAAATAATTATTCACAGGTGGTTGTTGGAATAAAAATTTTTAATAACATTTCTTTCAATTTATTTTTAATAAAAATAATTAGTTTTTTTTATTTTAAATTGCACTAATAGATCATTACAAATGTTATTATATATTAGAATTTGCCAATTTGATTAAATAAAGGTATTTTTCTATAAAATAATTTAATAGAATATCAATTTTATTCTCTTAAAAAATCCGACAATTCGAAGGATCATACCTCCTTCTTCATGATTTAAAAGAGTCAAAATAAGAGAAGGGGGTGTAAATTAGTCATGTCGGAAAATAAATATTTTAATCGTTCATATCTCGTTTTCGGAAAGTCGCAGAGCCTTGAAATTTGAAACTTAAGCTATTTAGAAGCAAAAAGTTACCGAGCATCGCTCGGTGCACCAGGAACTTATTTATTATTTATTGAATTAATTGGAATTTACATGAAAACTCTCTGAAAGTAAATAAAAATTGTAAACATTAACATAATTCAAACGCTTTTACGTTTTAGAAAAATCACGTTGTTTTCGCTAAAATAACTTCAAAATTAGGACTTTTTGACATGAGCGCAATTTGAATACAATCCTCGGCATTCAGCCGATTTCTTGCCGGGTTTAACTGACTGCTTTTTAAAAAGAAAAAAATACACCAACACTCATCATGACAAATAAATGCATAACTTTTATTAATGTTTTTATATTTTTTTTTTTTAACTTTTATTAATTTTAAGATTTTGAATTCCTTGAAAAGCTATCAAACTAACAATACTATGAAAGATATTAATTTGCCGATGGTAATAGATTCAAATTTACTAGAAAATCATAAGATGGTGTCATCTATTAAATCCGTTGAAATGGAATATTTTTAATTATATGTCAGAGGGGTTGTTTTTCACCCCTCGGGAATCGAACCCGAGTGCCAGTAACAGCAATCCGGGCCACCTGGCTCACCTGCGGAATACGAACCACTCTGACATATGCAAACGCGTAAAATATTTTACTCAAAGATTGTTATCTTAATTTGTAAAATTTCGCGATATAGTGATTCTAAATTTAAACATATAGCCATGCCATATAATTTAAATAAAGGTGGTTGAGTGTTTCGAATTTTGAAAAAATTCAAAATTCGAAGGGCAATGGAATGACTTTTCCTAATTTAATATGAAAGATATTAATTTGCCGATGGTAATAGATTCAAATTTACAAGAAAATTATAAGTTGGTGTCATCTATTAAATCCGTTGAAATGGAATATTTTTAATTATATGCCAGAGGGGTTGTTTTTCACCCCTCGGGAATCGAACCCGAGTGCCAGTAACAGCAATCCGGGCCACCTGGCTCACCTGCGGGATACGAACCACTCTGACATATGCAAACGCGTAAAATATTTTACTCAAAGATTGTTATCTTAATTTGTAAAATTTCGCGATATAGTGATTCTTAATTTAAACATATAGCCATGCCATATAATTTAAATAAAGGTGGTTGAGTGTTTCGAAAACAACCCCTCTGACATATAATTAAAAATATTCCATTTCAACGGATTTAATAGATGACACCATCTTATGATTTTCTAGTAAATTTGAATCTATTACCATCGGCAAATTAATATCTTTCATATTAAATTAGGAAAAGTCATTCCATTGCCCTTCGAATTTTGAATTTTTTCAAAATTCGAAACACTCACCCACCTTTATTTAAATTATATGGCATGGCTATATGTTTAAATTTAGAATCACTATATCGCGAAATTTTACAAATTAAGATAACAATCTTTGAGTAAAATATTTTACGCGTTTGCATATGTCAGAGAGGTTCGTATCCCGCAGGTGAGCCAGGTGGCCCGGATTGCTGTTACTGGCACTCGGGTTCGATTCCCGAGGGGGTGAAAAACAACCCCTCTGACATATAATTAAAAATATTCCATTTCAACGGATTTAATAGATGACACCATCTTATGATTTTCTAACAATACTATATATAATAGTTTATAAAATAAAAAAAATTCCTTTTTACCCCCGATAGTTTCATTTTTACCCCATTTGGGGTAATTTACCCGGTTTCCTGACTGCTGCATTAGATAGACCGTATCAGCTCTAGTTTTTAAAATACATTTGATCAAATCTCTTAAAAATACGATTTTCGCCTTTATTAAAGTCGTATTGATTGAGAATAGCAATACATGAGAAATCAAAATATTTAGTTTTATTAATTTAAATGAATCTTCATTGATCAATTACAATATAACGCCTGTTTTTAGCTCAATGAGAATTTGATTTATAGTAAAAACAAACTAAAACTATATTTTTTGAAAGAGAAAAAAACATGAAAATGTGGTTATAGTTTTTTTTAATTAATATTATTATTATTATTATATTTGAATTCTGATTTAGATAAAAACATGTATTATATTGGAAATAATCGACGAAGTTTTTTTTCAATAAATAAAACTAAATATGTATTTTGATTTCAATTACCTACTACTTTTCTGAATCGATACGCCTTTAAAATAAGCAAAAATTACTTTTTTCAAAGATTTGACCAAATATAAATCAAATTGAAGAAAAAAAACTTTTTCAAGACTCGGTAACATGCTTGCTGTTTCCTTGAATTAATTCAAAACACACCTGTTCGATTTTTTATTATTTTTAATATAGAAACGTATTAAACTCTTTTTTCCCTTTATTCAAAAATACCCACGTTAACGTAAGAATGAAAACTCGTAGAAAGTTCGTTCTTGTGCTAAAATATTTGTATTTCTAATGTGAAGAAGTGACTACATTTTGGTAAAAATCGTACCAAAAATCCACGGGGGCAGGGAGTTTTTTTTTAATATGAACCTTTTGTCTGATTTGGACTAAATTTTGCACAGTCAGCTTTTAGAGCCTTAGGGAACTATAATGCGAAAATCAACTTCCTAAATTAACCAGGTTGAGAGGGTAGGTGTATGAAAAAGTCATGAGATGGCCACATCACATATTTTATAATTTAGGTATAGGTAAATTTAAAAGAATTTAGCGTTATTTTTCTTTTACTAATATAGAAAAACATAGTATATTTATTAAATATTCATCTAGTTTGAAAATTTTACGTAATTTCTCAATTTTTAATAGAAATTTTTTTTCTGTTTTTTTTCATGGTATTTCGTCCATTCCTTCTTCATGTCTTCTTCTTCTCTTCTCGGCTTCATTCTACTCGTCACTTGAATCTGCACATCATAGCTTCGCATTCAAGTACAAAATATTTTTTTACAAGCATGGCGTTTAATTTATTATATAGGGATCAAATACTTTAAAAAATTAGGGATTTTTGCAATAGGATGTTTTTTCTTCCAGCTTTCATCCTATAACGTTAAATTTTAAATTAGAAATTTTATTAATAAAAACAAAATAAATAAAATTAAATTTAACTTTTTAAATTTAAAATTGCTTTTTATAAATTTTAAAATTTTCATTTGATAAATTCATAGTAAAAATAATTCAATTTTTCTTTTTTTCATACAGTAATTAAAATTTAAAATTAGTAATTTTTAAGAAGGATTAAAATGACGTCTTAATAAATTGATTTATTCGAAATTTCTGCTATTCATTTGGGCCTTTTCATCAATTCATAATTAAAATTTTTAATTTAATAAACTTTTCTGAATTTTTGCATAGAATTCAGTCTAATTATTTTTTTACTATTTTTCAAATTGTGATTTTTATTAGAAATTAAATTCAGTTAGGATAATAGCAAATGATAAATTTACAGCAATCCCTTCAACCGTTATTGAATAGATCAACTGGTCCAAATGATCAAAGGAGGATGGATCTTCAGAGGGCGGATTTATCTTTACAAAGTAAGACAATCTCCTTAGAATTGGTAGTTTTCTGGTCCTAAGATTATCGAATGTTGTTTTATTAGTCGTTAGGTCTTCCAGGTTCATCGCCTCTCCCTCCGTGGATCCGCTACATAACCACTATAAATGATTGCATGATATAAACTTTAAAATTTATTATAAGCTCAAAAAGAGGGGTAGAATTAGCAATAGGTGTAGGAGGGTGGGAGGGATACGCCATGCCAACCTAAGGGATGCTAATCTGTTTTTGAGATGTTTCTAGAGACAACCGACTACGAGACCAGAGAGATGGCTTCTAGGTCTTCAGTATATGGGCCGTTGCAATTATTCAAGGTGAATTTTACACTGAAGTTTTTTTTTAATTTTATTGAAAAAATTGAGGCTGTTATCTGCTTGATGTAAATAAATATATATATCTTTATAAATAAATACACATCTTTTATAAAAATAATCTTCAAACGTTTATTAAAATTTCAAACGTTTCGTACAGGCAATATTTAAGATTTAGTATTTACAAGTACAAATATTCATTTAGAACAAAAATTCCGAATGTACCTCGCTAGCAGCTAGCTATTCAACTAACCTGGGATACAATTCGGACTTTTCTAATTCCAAAATTTTAGATAAAGAACCTATTGTTAATAAAAAACAATGCATATTCCTTAGGCTAAACACAAAAATAAATTTCTTAGATTTGAAGAAACTATATCTATTTTCTCTCTTCTTCTTTTTAAAATATTTTACTTTTTATACTCAGGATTCATTTTTATTCCTTTTAAAGAGTTTGACATGAAAACACAACACGCTGTTTGCCGATGTCGCTCACCTTGCAAAATCCCCTCATTTCTGAGTTTAGTGCAACATCAACACAGATACGAAACTAAGGGCCTTCACTTTTGTTGCTCGAAATAGTACCTTGAATTTTGAGGTATCTTTTATAATTTAGCTGTTATAAAAAATGTCACCAAAGTTTCTACATTAAATTTTATTCTCTGTTCCTATCCTAAAGATTTTTCTTTTTCGTGTAATTAATCTTTAGTTATATAAAGAATCTTTTTTTTTTTTTTATGAATAGGTATGATTGCAAAAGATCCAATTTCTTGTTTATTAGCATTGACTCATTTACCCAGCGAAGAAATTTATAATCAAGGAGAACGATCGGGTCAATGCTTTAAAAATTAATTTCTTTTAATTATAACGTATTGAAGGTTGTAAGACTCAAGGAAGTTTGCCTCAGGGAAGGAATTCTAGTCTCTTAAATCGATCGTATTTTTAGCAGTAAGAATTGTGTTGACATTGACCGCGACTGAGAGGTTGAATTTTTGTATAAGCCTGGCTTTGATTGACTAATTTAAAAATTGCTCTCTTATCAATTTAATGTCACTCCTACTTATGAGCTTACCAGCTGCGAAGCCCGCCTTCGACGGGCATCTTACTGTCCAGGAGGCTTCTTGATTTTTTGAACCTGAACATTCGTGGGTTTTAAAATAATAATTAAAATAATAATTTTTGTAGCGGTAATGTGAATATATTGGCTGGCAAAATGGGTTTGTGCCCGATGACAATAAATAATTAAAAAAAATAATCATTTAAATTTTCTAATTTTAATCAATTTGAAATAAAGTATTTGTGGGTTTTAAATGAGTGGCTCGCAACGGACAGCATAAAAGCTTTATAATAGAAGATGATCAGGGTCACCTTAAGCAGAGCCCACGGCACTATTAGGGGCGGTTATTCGGTGCAAAAACTGGCCTACATTTTTGAAATGATTATGCTATCGGCCTAAAAATTTGTTCTTATCTAGAAAATAAATTAAAAATAATATAAAGGGTTATGAAAAGTAAGGGTTGATTAAAAATTTGCAGAATTCGATGAAACTAGAATAATTTAAAGTCTATTGTCTATTTTAAAGACAATTGTTTAACAAATTAAAGAATAATGGGTTATTTTCTTTACAACTCGAACTTTTCAAAGGTCAGAGATAATTCAAATACTGAGACAAAACGAATCTATCTTCATTTCTTTCCTTGTTTGTTAGACTTCGAGTTTGTCTACAAGCTCTGTTGCTTCTGTAATAACACTATTGACTCCATCTGATCAGACTTAATGTTTTTTTTAAGAAACCCTTGGACACTTTTAATGCGATTCATTTAAATTTGTAGATCAGAGAAGAATTTTTGAAACATTTTACTAACCGTGTTTATTTTAAAAGGTCTCATTCCAGGTAATTATACAGCAAAAAAACATGAAACTGTACAGGTTCTGAGCAATTCCTAATGCAGTATTTCTGCCGAAAGCGTTAATTTTTCGTCTTAGGAGGCTTAGAACACAGCATTATAAATTTCCTCAGGATAGTAGGTACCTTAAGGAAAATATGGCCTTATTGATGGATTGAATAGTAACATTTTCTCTAATAAATATTCACCCTTAAAACGACAAAATCATCTTTATCGTTTGACGCTACCCTTCAGTGACCCTTCGTATTCGCAGGATTCAAGATCCGGCCTTGAATCGAAAACATCGAATTAATTAATAATCGTTTAATTAATATTAACCACTCATCAGGTTATTGGTTTCCATAAGATTGTTGATACAAGTAACACAATATAATCAAATTTTTCGATAACAAATAATAATTATTCCAAAGAAACATTTTATCTGGAAGACAATAAAAAATTAATTTTTCTTTTGAAACGATGAATCATCCTGATCAAATGAAAATGTTGAAAAACAACTTTACAATTTTTGATTTCTATGTTGAAATTAACATAGTTTAAAAAAGAAAATTGTTATGAAACAATCATTCTCTTTAGAATCGGTTATCCTTAGATAACAATACCCCTTCAACTCACCTCTCTTGATAACGATCGCAAATTTCGAAATCGAAATGTTGTACTAATATTTGTAATAAAATTACAATTAAATGATTATTTTATTTCACTCACAATTATAATTTTTCTCTTTTTATTATCCAATATAGGTAATAGTCCAAGAAATGAATGTATCCTATTGTGTTTGAATAGTATTCTTCTACGGTTCTTTATGTTTGATTCGATTCTAGTACAAGTATAGTTTTCAATAGTTTTCAAATAATTGATCGACTAATTTCTTTTCAAAATAAACTACCTTTTGTTCTGTAAAGTTTTTAGTAATAAAAATCTTTAGTATTATATAAAAATAATTAAATATAAAAAATGTAATCTACAACACCATTCCATTTAATTAAAATATAAACGGATAGATGTATGCATCATAATTCGGTCAAGGATGATTTAGATTATAGAAATTCAATGATTAAAATCTATGTATTAGAAGGTTTTCTTCGGAGACGGACTGGTAGATTTATAATTGAGGATTCAATGGAAATATCTGGAGTGGATTGGCCCATTATATATTGTTATGGCCAGTGCCGTTCCTGGCGGGTATGCAGCGAATGCCCCGCACGCAGGCGCCCAATTTAAGGGGCGCCAAATTCAACTATTCGCTACTCTTGCAAAAACGCACTTCTAATTGGAAGAAAAATCGGCATTAAAGGTATTAAAAATCAAATTATAGCAAAGCTGTAAACTTTGATTACAGGAAGAAACAGTAAACTAATATAAGAAGTAACTTCTACACTTTGCTTCTACACTGGAATTTACTAAAATAAAAAATAAAATAAAATATGTGAAGCCATCGATCACAATGAAATGATCAATGAGCTTGCATCTGCAAAAGCAAGACGTGTTATGTTCTAAAACTACCTTGTTATTTGATAATTAGGTACTTAGGTATTAGACAGATCTTGCACATTTTCAAGTTAACGGATTTGTTTGCGTTGAGCGCCGTTTGAGAGTTTTAACTCAATTCACTCAGTTGAGTGAATTGAGTTATATTAGATTTTTTGTTAATTTCCGAATGGACGTGTTTTATTTATGACCTATATTGTACGTTAATAGTCTATTTTATTTGATGTCGAAAATAAATTTTTTGTCATATTTTTTCGTTGTTTTATTTTATTACGCCCATTTTCATAACCAAACACTTACACTAAAGTGACTTTAGTCTATAAGGAAACTATTCAGTTTAAACCTCAAACTAAAAATGATTAGAAAAATGGCCTTATCATCAAAATTTAAGCATAGTATATAGGGGCGCACAAAATTATTCTTGCACGCAGGCGTTCGCCACCCCAGGAACGGCACTGGTTATGGCCCGTCTACACTATGGGCCAGTATGGGCCATTTCAAACTATCACCATTGTGTAGAGGGGGGTTGGCTTGTAGTGGCCGATAGTGGTTGAGGATGGAAATGCTGATGGCAAAGGTTGGCTTTGGAAGGGATTATTTTCTCCACATCAAAGAGGACAAAGATGTGCGCAGTGGCTAAATGGCGTTTCCACACGTCCATTGACAATGGACCTTATATTGGCCCAATGTGTAGATGCACCATCCAAGGATCCAAGCCAACTCATTTTAATGGTGGAGAGATATGACTTGATGCTAATGCCCCAAATTTAGTGAAGGGGGAGGGTTCTTTCGATTATAAACTATTTTATTAATTTTCATTTACTATTATATTCCGCAATTAGAAAAACATTATGGCCTGTTCTCAATCTTGACAATACCAGTGGCGTACCGAAGAGAAGGGGGATATATTATTTTATTAAGAATGAGTGTGGCGGGCTATTATAAATTATATTATTATAGTGGCGTATCGGGGGAGGGGGATACCATAGTCCAGAGGGGATAGCCTGTTAACCAGCGAAATGCACGCCGAAGAAGGGTTTCGCAGTTGATATGTATATATTATAAAATAATAATAATAATAATAACATTATTAATACCCAATCACATTTTATAATTAGACCCTGAAGAATGAGGGAAGATCCTCAGAAAGGTCGGTTCAAAAAGTGTAAAAGGAAAATCTTCCAATAAATAATCCTTCCATTACTTAAATCTTCAATTAAATTCTATTTTTAATCATTTATAAATACGAAAAATAGAGAGACACATTTTTTTAGTATCATATTTTAATTAAAAATAATTATAGGTGTACAGAGAGTAAATTTAAGCAAAAATGTTAACTGAACTAATGAATAAGTAAATAATTAAAAATTTGATACTCGTTATTCAGGCTAGTAATAATCAAAATTGAAAGAAAAGTAATTATGAATTTAAGATTAATTGATATTTTCAATATTTCTGCTTATTTCGAAAGCTATTTAAAAAAGAAGTGCAAATGAATTGAATTGGTCCGCCCGTCCGCTATCGATTTCGATAAGGTACCCTCTCGATGCGCTCCTGTTGGTCGTCGAGCGAACTAATAACTACTGATACCATTTTCAATTTCTTGGTGAAAAATTTAATTCAATAGAAAATAGGAAATTCGCGATTAATTAATGATATTTACTGAAATTATTTTCTAAAATCTGTAGTATTGTTGGATCTCTTTTTACTTTACCATAGGAAGCAGTATTAGGAAGTAAGTATTCTAATCTTACAGGAAAGGTGCTTTTTCTTTCTTTTTTCAAAAATGGCTTATATATTTTAATAAAAAAATTAAGCAAAATCACTGAGTTTAAGCCACAAAAGAGTCTTATGAAATTTGAATTTATCAAAAGAGGAGTTTTGGCTAAAATTTTTAATTTTTAATGAGAAAATCTCATCAGAATGCACAACGATTGGACACCAATGCATGGAGTCATTTTTAAGTGCTATGGGTGAAGTTTTTAGATCGACTTCATCAGTCTTAGCCGAAACTTCTCTTTCGAGAAACAGCTCAACCACCATATAATCACTTCTACAAAATTTGAATTTATTTGAATAAATCACTTCAAATTCAAAAAGAGGCTTATTAAATTAACATTAGAAAATAATATTTTAAGAGATATTAATTATATTGTAAAAATTATTATATTTATGTAATAGATATATATTTAAAACAATGAAATATGATATTATATATATATATATATAAATACTAGCTGCTCTATAAACATCGTTCCGACAAAACAAATATATTCTGTGAATATGAACTCAATCGGTCAAGTGGTTCAAAAGTTACACGATAACTAACAGACCCACCTACGATTATATAGGGAAGATAGGGGTGAGATGGGGTAGTGGGGTAAGATGGGATACCGTTGCTTCTGGCTCTGAGGGTACTTTTATCTTTCGGAAAAGTTGCAAACTATTTGTAGTGAGAGATGAAGAAACGTTCTTGAGCATAACGGCCATTTTAATCACATAGCTTGCAGTGTCTCGAAGTTCTAACCTAAAATTTGTCATTTTCACTTTTGTTGGCTCATCTTTAAACGTGTGTTTTGGTAAGTATTCTAGAGAAAATATTTTTCATCATATTAGTGAAATACCTAGTTTATAAGGATATTTTTTCAGTGGTTGAATTTTATTTGATTCAAAACCTAACCCTACTCAGACAGCAAAAACTCTAAAAGCCGCCAGCAGGGCAAGACGGGGTAGTAACCTATCTTGGAAAATAATTTTGACTCTGCACCATCAACTAGCAAGCATGAAAAAGTTGACCGTAAAAGTGAGAGAACTAGCCTCACCTCAAAAGAAAGAGACTTCCGATACCGAATGCCTATATTGTGGATATTTATATTCACAATCAAATGAAGGATGGAATAAGTGTATTGACAATGCTAGAAATGGGTTCATTGTTCGTGTGCAAGGTAGGAGGAAGAAGACGATGAATCTGTTCATCTTTGTGATATATGTAAAAGCTAACCCCATCTTATCTCACGGATGACCCCATCTTGCCCCGCCAGCCGGGGCAACATGAAATTTTTGGTTTATGTAACTAAAAATGTTTTATTTAATTTTGAAAATATAAGGTTGATTTAAATTTTATAAATACTATATAATATTGTTCTAACAAAGACCTACTTATCAGATTCAATTGTTTTTTTTTATTCACTGCAGCTGGTTTTTTGTTAAGTATCCCGTCTTGCCCCGATCTCCCATACATATATAAAGATATATAATTGATTAATTAATTAATTTATTTATATAAGTAATTATAAATAAATAAATATTATTCTCTTATTTACTTTATTAAATAGATGATTATCTAAATTAATGATTGTGACCTATAATTCGTTCGATCCGAATAAAGAGAAAATGTCTATATCGAAATTAATATATGCACTATTTTGTACAACTCCTCCCATTGCAGAGTGTCTTTTCAAGATTGATATACCTTCCATCTTAATTATTTTCTTTAAGGGAAAGTGTCTCTGACATTTTGATATATATCCCGCCTATATAAACGTACACTTGCAAGGTTCACAGAGCAAGTGAAGATAAATTTATTTAGGCTTTAGAACACATATTTTCTCAATGTGAAATGTAATAGAATTTTATTAACCACGAAAGAGCATTTGTTTTTTTATTAATGAAGAAATGAACGAAGTATGTCTATTTTTCTTATTATCTGTAAAAATGTCAAGGGATTATCAGCCTATCTAAAATCCTATAACAATCTATAAAAATCTAATCTAATGTAGAATGTCTAAGTCAAATTAAAAATAAAAGATTAAATACAATATATTTGAAATAGGTTTTTCATAGTTTGATGTAATGGAAAAGCCAAAATGAAACCCCTATGATGGTGTTGATGAAGAATGGAGAGCTTTGATCCAAAAGGTAACCTCTTTTGTAAATATTTAGGAAAATTTAGAAAAGATTTCTATTCACAAATATATCATGTTTGTGTCATACGACTTTTACTTATAATCAAGCTGACTGATTGATGGAAGACCAGAAAACTCGTTTTTTACTTTGATTATTATTCATTATCCCCGGCCTGCCTTCCGATCGGGCCTAAAATTGAATTCTTTTAATAATTTTCATTTTTTTTCCTCATTGCGAAAAATGCCTGGAACGTAGAGCAAAATCATTTAGAACTATGATTTTTTTCTGTCTGTGTGTCTGGATTCAAATACCCACAATAGCTTGAAAACAAAAAGTCTTAGAAAGTTCGTTCTTGTGCTAAAATGTTTGTATTTCAAATGAAGAGAACTGATTAGATTTGGGCTTCTAGCTCTAGGACTTCTGGTTGAAAAATTCCGAAAATATCATATTTTGAATGATTTTATTGAGATTTTAAGGCAATGTATTTATAATCTAGGCATAAATGAACAAGTTTTTTTATATTTAAGTTTATTAATAATTACTTAGAAAAGGGCTTCTCTAGCGTAAATCAGTTTTCACATTTTTGTTATTTAATAAATATAGGGGTGAGCGATTCTTTCATTAGAATCCAGTCGAAGAAAATAACTAAAAAAGCCGCGGATCTCTTTTTCTTTAGAGCTAAGTCATTGCAAGGATGCAAAGTCCATAGTTATTGTTTTAGGCTAGTAGAGATAAATTTCTTAATTTCTATGTTATCCTAGGAACGGCCTTTTGACTTTAGGATAGAAAATCGAATTTAATATCAGATTTAAATTTTTATCATTTGAAATTACTTACCGCTAAGACCGTACCGAGTCTTGAAAAATTTCACTTTTCCTTCAATTTTTCTTAATTTGATTTCTATTCTTTAAGTCCATTGTTTACTTTCACTTAAATTGGACAAAGTGAAAGTAAATATTATAACCTTGGCCCTGGCGCAATCACAGGGGGGGGCTAAGGGGACTGAAGTCCCCCCCCCCCTCCAGGACAAGAAAAAAAAATTAACAGTAAAAATTAACAAATGAAAATTAAAAAAATATTTGGTAAATTTTAATCAATATTTTGACTATTTAAGACAAAAAATGACAACAATTTCGTAAAATTTCAAAAATAAAGTTTTGAGAATTTCGAAGTTTAATAATTTGAAGACAAGAATTTGAAATATAATATTAAATTTAATTATTTAACTTTAAAATTGTCAAAATATTTTTTTTGACATTTTACGAAAATTTATATATAATATATCAGTGGCAGTTTCAAAAATTTAGAGTATTTTCATAAATACATAAGGTCGACTTCAAAATTTCAGGAGGATCTTCAAATTATTATCCGTTATTTCAAATATTTCTATAAAAACATTTTTCGTTTTGAAAAGTATGTATATTGGTTCTCGAAATGAAATGAAATTGTTGCATAGTTTCAAGGAGCAATTAAATTAAATGATTTTCCAAAAAGGGTGCCTATAGAAGGCTTGAAGTCCCTGCCTGGTAGATATATATTCCAGTTAAAGCATTTCAAAGACAAGTCCTGACAAGTTTTAGTCGAATAAAAATTGTTCTCGCTGAGAAACTATTAAAATAGAAATAATAGAAAAGGGGAATAAATAAAGATGATTCTAGAATTTCTGGATTAATCCAATCCTAAGAACTGTCAATATATAAGATTGGAAATAACTAAGAGTGCTAGAGACAGGTCATAGCTTGCTTATAGCAATAGATTTAGGAGAAATTTAAGATTTTCTTATAAGAAAGACTGATTCATTTTGCAAGATGGTCGATTTCCATTTCAGGGACTGTGGAGTTTAAGTTACAAGATTTCATTTCTGTCTCCTACTCTCATTCACTCAAAGAAGTATCCGTTTGGGCGAAGGTCCTAAAATATATTTCTAAAAAAATCTAATGTTAAATTTGAAAAATAACAAAAATGATGCCGTATTCGATGAAATTGGCAAAAAAAAAACCGAAGATTAAAATAAAATTTCAAAAAATGAAGGGTACTTTTTTGGACAGCATCCCCTGGTTGAAAAGTCACCAACCTCCACTGATATATATATATATATGTGTGTGTGTGTATTAGCCCCCCCCCCCCAGGACAAAATTCTGGTTGCGCCACTGAACCTTGGAGAGATAATACCTTAAAAGTGAAGACGTCAAAAAATAAATTCATAAATTTGCAATTATATGTAGGCATATATTATAAGGGAAAGCAAAAATATCATTAGAAATAGTCTATACATTAAAAACAATAGAATAGACAAAATAAAAATAAATTAATAAAAAGTAAATTACAAGCCGCTTTTTATATTTTTTTCACCCTCTATTGATTATAAATTAGATTCGTTTATATTAAATTTTGTACTCGAAACCTAGGAGAAGTGATATAGAGTTTTTGCTCATGTCTCTGTGAACGAACGCATTCATAAAAACTCGAATTCCAAACCTATTTGCATTCCTTCACGCTTCTAGATTAAAAACTTTAATTCTGTGTTTTACATTTTTAATTAAAATAAAAACTGTTTTAAATTTATTTTCAATTTTGTTGAAGCCCACTTCTTTTAATTATTGTCTAATAAAATTTATCTCCTTAAGCGATTTAATACATGCCGAAAATACAGTTTGATTCTAATAAAAAAATAAATTTGTATATTATAAAGTAATATTTAAGAATTCATAAAACCTTCAGATTTCAATTTAAAAAATTATTCCAAATGATTTATCATTTAATGGGAAGTATAAATGTGGTTTATCGTCTTAAAGGGATCGGCTTAGCATAGTAGCAACTCGGCTTGTTGGGGCCCCAGGGAGGGATGATTCACGAAATCTCAAGGAAAAAAGAGCTTTTCAATAATAAATCATAGAAAAGAGTTTAGCGACCAAAATGTAGCCTGCGCAATTACTAGTAATATTATAAATAATATTTTTCCATCGTAAAATATATTTTTGCATCCCTCTTTTTCTAAGTTCTAAAAAAAAAGTTTGGAAAAAATATGAATTGCATAAATTTTCTCATGCTATTAGATAAATCTTCGGAATCGATAACTATCCAGAAGACAAGTAATCGTTTCTTTTGCGAAAGATGGCGTCTTTATTGGACTGGGGCTATGCAGAGAGAGGCAGAGGAGATCTGTGCATGGGACATGGACACCTACCTAATCACAAGGGCGGATCCAGGAGGGGGGGGGGCGGAGGGGGCGACCGCCCCCCTCATAGAGGCTCGGGAGTGCAATACGTGCGTCGCACGCAGAGGCCAAAAAACGACGGCCAATTCGACAGGGAATTTATAACAATTTTTTTGTGTGTGTGGGGGGGGGGGGGCGGCGTCTCTGACCCCCCCCCCCCGCTTGGACAATTCGATCACGACACACTTTCGAGATAAAAAAGTAGATCTTATATACATCGGCACCTTATATACATTCTCCCCTCCCCCATAAAAATTCCTGGATCCACCCTTGCCTAGAGTCCAGCTTGCGATTCTCTTGGAATGCTGACTGCTGTTCCTGTTCGTGTCAACGGCTTAATTTAAGGTAGTTGTTTCGCGACAATACTAGCAAAAAGTTAATGCTAGAGTATATAGAACAGACAATAAGGATTCATAATTCATAAGTCCAAAACTTTTTGCTGTTTATGTACCACTACTAGCCAATCCCGTGCTCGTTTGACAAATCTAGCAACCCTGTCCGAACTTGTATATATTTTATCATAGAAATGCCAGATAAAGTACATTATAAAGGGAGATTTATAAAAAAAATAGTTCTTAATAAGCGATTGGAAGCTGTTGCGACAATGGCTGAAGCAAAAAAGGTAAAAAAAGTACTAAAGTAACTCTTTTTAGGTTAAATAAATGCGTTGTTGACAGCTTGTTTTTAGTGTACATTTTTAATTATTTATTTATTATTATCTCAGAAACTGTGTTGTAACTATGAATTAAAATTTTGTTAAAAAATGTATTAGTTATTGTTTAATGTTGGTTTAGTTTTTATAAAAATGGTAACAAGAATTTCTTAATTATAATTAAAAATGTATTTAAACTCTCCGATATCCTGTATAGTGCAATGTATAAGAGTTTGAAAAACTCTATCTTTGGAATTTAATATCTCCGGAACTATATTGTTCATAAATTTCGTTTGCCACCAATCGATGCAGAAGTATTTACATAATAATCTCTCTAAATTTCAAAAAAATCCTAAGAAAACCCAGATGGTGAAACAACTACCTTAAGGACATTAAGCCCAGCCGATTAAACTTAAATTGGAGAGAAAAGTGAAACTTTTTCAAGACTCGGTACGGTGTTTGCACTTTCGCTGAATTAATATTTTAAATGATAAATATCTAAATCTGATATTCATTTCGATTTAATATCTTCTCACTTGGATTCAAAAAAGGGCGTTCCTAGAATAATAGAGATTAAAAAATTAATCTTTTCTAGTCTGAAACGGGTGTGGGCGTGTAGATATTGTACTTCTTATAACTTTATTTGAATTAATAAATAAAAAGTATGTAAAATTTGTTTTGAAGAAATTTATTCGCGCGAAAGAGAAAAATCAATAAAAACAGAATCACAAAGAGAAACAAAGAGGTTGTCCTCTGCTTGATGCAAATAAACATACACACAAATATATCTAGATGATATATCTGTATATATATTATTTATTTGTATGAGACTATAGTTTCGAAGACTTGGTCTTCATCATCAGTCTTTTTTAATTATAAATGTTGTTTTTCATGGAGTCAATATCGTATGGATATTGAAAATGTGATGTTCTTTTACTGGTTGGCAGCTTAGAATTATGCCTTAGAATGATGAAGACCAAGTCTTCGAAACTATACTCTCAAACAAATAAATAATATATATATATATATATATATATACAGATATATCATCTCAATATATATGTGTGTATGTTTATTTGCATGAAGTAGAGGACAACCTCTATTTCTCTTAATGAATGAATTTAAGAATAGTAAAAAATTTAACTGATAATAATTTACCATGGTCTTCTAAATACAAAGAATGAGAGATCGATTGCAGGTTTTAAGGAATACTTAAAATTTCATGAAAATATTTACATTAAAACCTGAATCGATTCCCTCTCATTCCTTGTATTTAAAAGACCATGCTAAATTAATATTATTTATATTTACTACTATTCATTATTAAGATATCATCTTTATCACTTTATGGCTATCTTTGGCGCAAACATCTTTTAGTTCATCTTTCAAGATTAATTTTTTTTAATACAATTTATAGATTTTAAATGAAAGTCATGGGACGAGTACATGTAAATTAATTCACTATTTAACCTCATAAACATACCATTATATATACAGGTATATATATTTTTATGAACAAATTATTTATTGATTGTATTTAAAATATTAAAAAAAAAATACAAATCTATTATAGAACAATATTAAAAACGTATATTTCAATAAATATATTTATATTTGACGAAACTATAGTCTCAAACAAATAAATAATATATATACAGATATATCATCTAGATATATTTGTGTGTATGTTTATTTGCATCAAGCAGAGGACAACCTCTTTGTTTCTCTTTGTAAATCAACAACTCTGCTACTCTCGGCAAAACAAAAACTTTTCAATTAAAAAACAGAATATAAAAATATTACAAATGCTAATTATAAAAGTATTGTCTAGTGTGCCGTGGCAAAAACCGACTAGGAAGCTGTGTCACGGACACAATATTTAGCATTCTTGCAATGCCTCAGCTACAATACGAAGAGCAATCATTCTATCCGCGAATTTTTTTTACTCATTTTCCTCTATCAGATTCTAATGAAAAATTGCACCCTCTCCTCCACCATACATTTATTAAATAACAAAAAAAGTGAGAAAATGATTTACGCTAGAGAGAGACCCTTTAATTCATTAATAATAAACTTAAATATAAATTAAATTGAACGTTCTTATTGGCGAGAGTAGAATTTTTTTAAATTGAAAGAGGCAATAACTTTCATACATAAATTCCTGTGAATCAATTGTAATAGACTGATGAAGAAGGCAAAGCCCTCGAAACTATAGTATCGTCATAAATAAATTAAAAATTTATTTTTTTCAGCAGAAGACACACTCTTTTATTGTCTCCTTCAATTTAAATATAAATGTTTATATATTATAATTATATATACGTTTTTGATTATAAAAGATTTAAAGGTATCAATAGATTAAAAATATAGAGAAATGTGATAAACGGTCCCCATTCCGTTTAATATAAACATATAATTTTGATAATTAATTTTTGTCCAAAAAAATCTTTGGATTTTTAAGATTTACTTTAACAAATTACAAAATGATTACAGATGTGAATGTCTTTTTAGATATAATAGCATTTCCTTTACCTGGGTAATTAAGGCATTGGTAGGGTATGATAAGAGGGCTCCAGAGCAATGTCTTATTTATCCGATTTTGGATGAAAAGTTGGTTTACTCATAATGAAATGGGTAACCATAATCATGATAAGATAAACAATATATGCAGTAGGAATGTTGCACGATCGGCTCCTCTTGTTCTATTGCTTACTGATTTGAGAAGATTAATTTTTTGACATTTTTTAATAATATTATTTTTATCAAAAGTATTTAATTTAGTATTTCATCATTCACGTCCATATTTTATTAAATAACTTTGTCAAAAATCAAACAACAGAGTTAGTTATCGGTTGTTATTATTTATTTATATTACCACATTCAATATAACTATTTTGTCAAAAATCTCTCAACTATAAGACAGCCAGTAACGAACATTTCCATTAAAACATAATTAAAACATTTTAAAAACAATATCATATTTTCTAGTCTCATACAGCTAATGTTAAAAATAACTAAAAACAATTATATTCTAATTCATTTATAATTGTTTTTAGTTATTTTTAACATTAATTTATGTGAGGACTAGACAATATGATATTGTTTTTAAAATGTTTTAATTATGTTTTAATGGGAAATGTTCGTTACTGGCTGTCTTATAGTTGAGAGATTTTTGACAAAGAGTTATATTGAATGAGGTAATATAAATAAATAATAACAACCTATTTTTTCAAAGAATTGTGATATAATTAACTATGAAAGAAAAATAAATTTTTATCTCTTTGTTCACTATTTTCAGCCACTGATGAAGTCTCAATAAAGTGACGAAACGTCTGGGAAATTAAATAACTAACTCTGTTGTTTGATTTTTTCTCCACTTCCCTGCGATTTTAAAATATTTAATTTAGTTTTTTAAAAATTTCTCAAAAATCACTCTAAAGATTTGTTTAAAACACTACCACTTATTTCCTTTATGTCTTCTAATCTTTCTTTACTTTTTCAGCATTCTAAATTCGTGTATTATTTTGAAATTATTGTAACTAAAAGTGTTGTATAAGCTCTATGGTAGACCTAAGGCCTATGTTTGTATGCATTGTAAAATAAATAAATAAAATAAGTGGAATCGAAAATTCATTTATGATATTTATTATTTTTATCTGAAAATTCATTTTTAGGTTTCGATTAAATAAATTCTTTTTGTATGTAAATGGTCTAAAATTTATTCTGAAATCAAAATTTGTCTCATACTTTAATAGGGGATGGATGTGCATAGATCAAAAGATAAGATTTTATTCAGGTCTTATGGTTCTCTCTGAATCCATAGCATTGCATCGAAAAAAGAATGATAAATATTAAAAATACAAAAACGATTAATTATTTTTATTTGTGAAAGTAAGATTTCTATTAAAAATTATTGATTCCTAGACCAATCTAAATCCATATGTTAGCTTAACTGGTTAGACGCTACATTAAACTGAATGGGAGTTTGGAAAGCTTTGTTGGCTGCATTAATCAATGTCATAGGCGACTAATGACATTTAATGACATTACTAACGAGCGCCATCTAACAGTTGGCAAATTAAAATAGCCATTGCATAATAAACCAAAATGTTCTGGCAAAAGATAAAAATAGATGAAATCGAAAGGGTATTTGCCAAAAAACACGGCCTCATTGAATTTTTATTTTTGTTTCAAATCTTCTTAGATGGAGAAATAAACTAGAATTTATAAGTAATGAAGCCATTGAAGATTTTATTTTTGTGAGTAATTTTATTAAAATTTGAATTTATAGTGAAATCACACATAATTAATTATAATTATTTATTGAACAAGAACAAATAATACAATACAACTACGACGATGGGTGCTCAATTGCTCATACTTGAGAAAGATCGCAGAATAAGTCGATCGAAACGTCGTAGTTGTATTGTATTATTTGTTCTTGTTCAATAAATAATTTATAATTAATTATGTGTGATTTCACTAAAAATTCAAATTTTAATAGAATTTAAAATATAGTTCTAATTGTTCTCATTTTTTCTATGCGTGAAAAAATTCAGAAAAATTTCTTGACTCTACCTCAAATGGTTAATATAAAAGTATAGACTCCATGGGGATTGCTACTCCATGGTGACCCCATGACTATTTCATAAGCTTTAATAAGTATAAAAATTTAAAATACATTTTATTGAAATATTTTGTGGAGCATTAATCAAGTTTTTTTTTTAAATAAACCTATTTAACATATAGATAACAAGAAATTTGAAGAGGAAAAAAAATCGAATGATCAAATTATAGTAGAACACAAAAAACATAGGTAAAAACTTTATAACTTTTTCTTTGATTTTCTATCAAATTTCTTCCAAATAATTATTTTATAAAATGTCTCTTAAATAGAATATTCATAAATTAAAAATAAGTACAAGTAAAGAATGAGGTGTGCCGTTTTTACAGTTTATTTAGGGCAGAATCCAATCTATGTTGAGTGAGCTAGCGAACTGCGTTCTTGTTATACTAGTATTTAAAACTATCCAGCCTAAGGGACTTCACTTCAATCATTGGTTAAGACTAGATTAGCATGCACCTTTTTTTGTTATCTTTGTTTTCAATGAAACCTAGGTAGAAATTCGAGTCATGAAAAGGACGTTCTTTTGACACTAGTTTTATTTTGCATGAAATTAAACGTTTTCAAGTTTTACTGCACGAAATTGAATTTTTGTTCTAATTTATTTATTTTTATGCCACGATTCATGAAATAGTTACGCAATGAGTAACTAAAATCTATCTTAAAATGTTAAAATAAATATAATATACCTACAAAAAGTAGAAGAAACTTTAAAAACAAAAAATAATGAAAATGATAAATTTAATAGTTTTTGAGAAAAATCTTGAGTATAAGATTTTATTAAAAATATAATGCAATCAGGGCCATCTGAGGGTGAACCGCGATTGGAATTAGGTGTACACGTCTTTGGAATTATGTGGAATTATTTTGGAATTCATTAGATAATGCCTCTTCATCTATTGTCTTCTATTTGGAAATGAAAGTGGAAGTGGAAGTAGGTTTACACGATATCAGGTCTCGATTCACCCCTCGGGGCCACCTTAATTCAGGGCCGTCGCGTGGGCGAGGCGACCGGGACGATCACCCTTGGCGCCGCGGCTTGAAAAAAAATTATAGTTCTAAATTTTGAATCTTATAAAATTTTTGTACTTGATTGATTCCGTGTAGGGTGTATTTCGGGGGTTGTAAATTAAAGGATTTCAGCAAATATAGACCCAAAATTAATGAAATGAATATAAAAATATCTTTACTAACGTCTAGATCAGGTCTGTCCAACCCGTGGCCCGCGGGCCGCATGCGGCCCAGTACTGCAATGAAATTGGTCCAGCATAAAATCACAAACTTCCTTAAAACATTGACATTTATATGTAGAGATATATTTATTCCCTTTTTCGAAATATGAATGTACATTTGTACAATACGTGAAGCTTTTTTCAACAATAAAATTCCCTAAAAGCAAAATTATAAGCTCAACTACTATATAAAATAAAGAAAATATGAAGTTTCGAATATTTAAAAATTGATATTCTTCTCATATTTTAATTTTCTAAAATGTATTTATTATTTCACTAATTTATATGCTACGACACTAACCAAGTCTATAGTTATCATTCGTGTACAAGGAGACAAGGAATTAGGGTTTTCTAGAACAATCACAATTAATTGATAATTTCTTTCCTGAACTAAAACTTGTCAGGACTTGTCTTTTAGATCTTTGCACGTTCTTACATGTCAATAGATAATGGATAGTCAGGGATTATTATATCCATGTCCCTTTTAAAAATAAATAATCATTCCATCTTCATTCTTCATTAATACCATTCGATTTAAGGCCGTCCAACCCGTGGCCCAATATAAAGTCATAAAATTTTTTAAAACATTGAGATTTATATGTAGATACTGGAAAACACAGAACACTTTGGCCTGATAATCTTTTTTTTCTCTAAAATAAGAAATCTGAAAATCTACTGTGAAGTTTTCGAAAAATAAAAGTGCTAATTGTAAATTTTGAATCTGGAACTAGATTTCAAAATTTTCGAAAAAACAATCATCATTTTGGTCTATTTTCGGCTCCATTTTCATTAGAAATACATTTTCTACTTGCAAACTTTCTGATTGAATGTTCTAGAACAACAATTAGATACCGATCTGAAAGAAAAATTGAATATTGTCTCTTTATTAGAATTTTATATTAATTATCGAGCCATGAAAAAATATAAACAAATACTAATACATAATATCACTTTTTTGTTAGTATGTATTTACATATACGAGAAGCTATTTTCAAGTATAAAATTTACGAAAAGTAAAATTAGAAACTCACTATGAGCTAAAAAAATGATAAAGTTCTCATTTCTACATTATTAACTATCTTTTTTGAACAACAAATATCAATATAATTATAATATTTTATCCGCGGCCCGAAACATTTGTTTTTTATTCAAATGTGGCCAGTGTAAGCTAAAAGGGTGGGGACCCCAGGTCTAGATCACGGTGATGATGATGATGCCTTTAGTATCAGTAATGATGAGCATGAGAGCCTATCGATCGTAATTTGCTGGCTTTTTCATGGAGGTTAGTGTTAGTCAGTCACTATACCACGACCGCCGGCCAAGAATGATATTATAAAAAACGTACTGTATGGGGTGGGGGGGGGGCTGGTAAAATCTTGTCCCAGGCTCCTACAACCCATGCGACGACCCTGCCTTATCTACTTCTGTTTTTACTTTATCATACAGGGTATGATCATGTATTGTAATCGTGCATGAAAAAAGTGTTTTTTTGCTTCTTTTTTCGAAATATCTCAAAAACGGCTGAAGCTATTTTGTTTAAAAAAATTGGACGAATCCATGGCATTTCCTTCTACAAAAAGCTTTAATAAGTAAACATCGAAAAAATTATATTTTTCAAAATGTTAGTCTGTGCGTTAGCAAATTTTTGTGGACGAGCTAGCTCAAAAACTAGTGTGAATATCAAAATCAAATTTCACACGTAGTTTTGGTGCATTGAGATGAAGAGCTATATAATTAGATTTTGGTGCATATCGACCTAAAATTAAGAGGGGTGGAGGGGGTTAAAAATTAAAAATCAAGGCCATTTGAGGAAACTCAACCAAATTTTGTATACATAATCACTGCAGCCCAGAAAACTAAAAATGCAAAATCTAACCTGCCAAAATGGGGGGGGGGATGAAATTCTTGGATCTTGTACCAAATTCAACCAAATATTGTATACAACATCAATGGGCCCCCAGTAATCTAAAAATACAAAATCGAAAAAAGTGCGAGTTATTGGGATATTCAAAAGTGATTCCGGGGCTGTTTTTTAGATCTCCATTAAAAATCGAACAACTGGATCAATTTTGCATTTTCTTTTTTTAACGCGAAATTTTGTCCTCTTTAATTTACTATAGAACGATTATTTACAAAATATGAACTGTTTTCGAGTTATAAGCGAAAAACTTGAAAAAGTCCAAAAATTTCAAGGTTTTTCGGCCAGAAAAAGTTGTCCCCCACCCTTTCGAGGTCGCAAACTTAGATTTGGCATACCCACTCCATACCAAACGATTCTATAAAAAAATGGTTTTTCATTACACTGATAAACAATTAAATACCCTTTAAATAAAACTAAGTGATCTTTATGTATTCATATGTGGTGATAACGAATATCGCATCCTTTTCCCTGTATCACCTAAATTTTTTGAGGAACACCCACATTTTATAGTTATATAGTTGCATGTTTTCAGGTGTCCACACCCGGCTTACTTAGACTTTCTTTTATTACCTGGAAGTCTATCCAGCCCTCATTCGAATTCATAAAGTATTAATGATATGAAATGGCGACTTTTATATTAAAATAATTTCTATAATATATATAGAATACCCAATCATATTCAAAATCTATATCTACAATACCGGTGCATGTTGAACTAACGTAAGCCACTTTTTCTCGCTATCAACTTTACATTTCTTATTTGTTTTCTAGCTACATGTGTTTTGACTTCAATTAAAACTAATATTAAATAGCTATATTAATATAGATATTAAATAAATAAAAATAAAGTGCCAACGATAGCTAGCTAACAGAAAAAGAGAAATGCTCATGGTTAGCTTTTAGACAAGTATGGTGTAATTTTCTTGGAAACATGAAAGAGCTGACAACTACAAGGAACTTGTTAAGAATTTGTTGAAGTGTTATCAATTCATGGGGTTCACTTTTTACATTCGCATTTGGACTTTTTCCCCACATCAGAACGTGTCAATTTATTTCTTTATTTATTAAAATTCTTCCAGAACTTAAGTGACTTGATTTAAATTTTTCGTTAAATTGAAGGGTTGGTTTTGTCACAAATATAATAAAACAATAATTTCAATAACTATTTGAATTATTTAATTGATAACTATACAGTTTCGGTCACCACTGGTCGACCATCCTCAGTAGTTCTAAAATTGTGTTATATAATTCTCTATAAAAAGAAAAAATGTAAATAAAATGTTTCATTTCAATTTTAGAACTACTGAGAATGGTCGACCAGTGGTGACCGAAACTGTATAGTTATCAATTAAATAATTCAAATAGTTATTGAAATTATTGTTTTATTATATTTGTGACAAAACCAACCCTTCAATTTAACGAGAAATTATTTCTTTATATAGTTTGTTTTTGTTCATATAGGTTATTTGAATTTTCTATTTTTCTTTGTTTATTAGTAATATACTGCGACGTTTTCTAGCTCTGAAACTTTTGTAAAACTTCACCGATCACACCGGAACCATATCAGCCTCCCCTGTATATTTTCTTATGAAGAAGGGCGCATAATTTTTACTAGCCCATGGGCGCAAAATAGCTTAGGATGGTTCTTAATGAAATTATAAATGCAAAAAATGTTGATGTCGATATTTCACGGATGTCCATATAAATAAAAATTCTGGGTAACAAACTTGGATGTAAAGCGGGCTGCCCCTTTCTCTATTGCCAGATTGCCACCCGTTCTCGACCTCAAAATTAATAATTTATCGGAAACTATTTAGAAACTAGTTTTTGTTAGTATATTTTAACGAAAATTATTTTTTGTTTGTATTGTTAACTGTTAGTAGGTACCTACTATTTAAAATTGATTGATTTGATTGTTTTCTTTAAGTTATGATATTGTTTTACTTTTATGGTTTACAAACTTATTTTATTGTCGTTATAATATTATATTGTCGAATTTACTTTAATGAATTTATTTGATTGCTTATATATGGGTAAAATTACTCTTATTTTGTTGTTTATAATATTAATAAATATGTCATTAAGTTAAACATGACTTATTTAACTTTTTGTACGTTTTGAAGTTTTTACTCCACAGAAATCCGGTCTTTAGTAATTACGTCATTAGTAAATGAAATATTAATATTAAACGAATTGTTGGAAGCTAAAAAATCATTTCCATTACGACTATGTTATATGGTATTAACAGATGTGAGGAGTGTCGATCTAAACGTTCCGATAGCGATTACCATAATTGTTTTTATCTATTTTCGATAAAAGTTGGCATGCAAATAATTTTTGCTAGTTTCTTACTGCCAGATGCAAATGCTACCCTTACAGTAAAGCCTTTATAATCTCTTATTAAACTCTCGTCTCCCAGGAAAACATCTAGTAATAATAGGTCCTAAAGGGGTTGTAGGCTAATGGTTAGTGGGTTCGTATATTTATTGGATTAGTTAAATTATAGCAGGGTAGTTGAGTCTGACATCTTGAAATTTGGCCTCAGAGCCAACAATCAACTCGAAAATGCTGGACTTAAGAATTAAATGCTTTACAGATTATTTATTAATTTAAAGAAAAAAATTAAAAAAAGTTACACTAAAATCTAATTCGAAATATAATATTTATTATTATTTATTTATTAACTTTTCATAGGAAATTATTTGCCTTTTAGCGGCCGTCCATAAATTATGTAACACGAATTTCAAGGTTGTTAGGACCCCCCACATCCCCCGTGTCACATTCTGTCACATTTTCATTTAGCCCCCCTGTATTGTGACGTCACACTATCAATTTTAAGTGTTTTTACTAAAAAGTGTTTGCTGACAATTTTTTGTGTACATTTATTTTACCAACATTTTTACGTTTTGGAATAACAATAACCTGAAATCTAAAAAATATATTTGAACATTTTTAAAATTTATTAATTTGACTTTTGTGACATCACAATTTTTAAGATCCCCGGGCCCCCCTGTCACATTTTGTCACAAATCTGAGATGCCAATCCTCTCTTACTGTGTGAAGTAATTTATGGACGGCCCCTTATGTATTATAAAATAAAAATAACTAATTAATATTATTATTATTATTATATATTATATTATACTCGTGAGGGGAGAAACCTTCTGACATATAAATATAAACATACATATAATAATATAAGAGGATTTATTAATAATGAAGCTTTTATTTTTGTGATTAATTTGATTAAAATTTGAATTTACTAAGATCTTTGATAAAATTGTCCTTATTCAATTTTTCATTTAATTGTATTATTCATAAAAAAAATTTTGCTTCATATTTTGAGCATTATTTTTAGGTTTTTTCTGCATATTATATGGTATATTTTAGGCATTTTATGCATAAAAATCCGGTCTCTGGTTATAACTTATAACCTTATAAGGTACAGAACTCTTGGTATGAGGTTCGACTTTGCACGATCTATTTTTATTTTTCGCCAATCATAAATTATGAATTCAAAATAAGATATAGGTCTTTCTAATGAACTTTAAATAGTCCTCTATGTTTATAATCCAAATCATTTTCGATAGGATAAGTTTTCTCCTTTAGTTGGAAGTCATGTCCTATTAAGCAAGATTGACCGCAATAATAATTAATAAATTGCCATCTGCGGAGATTCTCCATGCTTTTTGGCAAATTATTATTCCATTAGAGTGGGATTGGAGACAGATGTACTTCAAAGGGCGATCTGAGGGTGGCTTTGGACCATCAACTCGATCACCCCTAAACACTCACCACTCGTTAATATGTCAGTCAAGCTACATAACAAGTAGACGAAAAAGTTAATTTATTTAGCTAGAGTTGACATTAATTGACCTATGTATATTGATAATGAAAACAAACAAAACATCAATATCTGAATCATTTTCACAAGATAACCATTTATTGTCAATGTCAATGTCAATGCCTTAAAATCAAAATTTGCATCTAATACTTGAACAATAACCATTCTACATTGCATTCACGACGCTTCGATTATTATTGGTAACCATTGCTGAAGACATGAAGAAATCGACGTAAAATCCAAAACAGCGATCGATTCTTATCTAATACTTGAGAAATAACCATTCCACAATGAATCTTTGACGTCGATTTTATCATTGGAAACCATTGTTGAAGACATGGAGGAATCAAAAATAACAATCGAATCTCATCTAAACTGGAACAATAACCTTATTGCATTCCATTTTTTATGTTTTGACCATTAATGGTAACCTCTACTAAAGACATGGAAAAATCGACTGTCGTAAAATAAATATTATAATCGTTCATATCTCGTCTTCGGAAAGTCGCAGAGCCTTGAAATTTGAAACTTAAGCTATCTAGAGGCTACAAGAAGTATAACAAGACTTTGGCTAAAATAGAAAAACCAGAAGTTGATGTTTACGTACGTAAGTATTTACCCCCGGTGCGTTTCGTAACCATAAGTCTCAGAGATACGAAATTCGAAACTTAAGCTCGAAATAGACTAGAAAGTGTACAGCAACCTTTTGGTTGAAATCGGAAAACCGGAAGTGGACATTTAAATGAAAGATTTTTCGTTTTTTTTTATTTTCTCAAAAATGGCTCTAACGATTTTTTTAAAAATTAGTGTATTTATCAAGTGTCATGAGTTATTAGTTGTGTCAAATTTTTAATCCAATTGAAATAAAGGAAGGGGGTGTAAAGTAGGAGTGTCGCGGCGCGGCACTCTATTTACTAAATACTACTACTAATACTACTCTACTTTATTTGCTAATTGTCTCGCTTCATCTCCGTAGCGCGTTGTTGCTTCCAGTGGACGACTGGGGTTATACTGCTAGATAAATATATAGAAAATAATTTTTCAACTGAAAAACACAACTTACTTAAAAAATATTTAAAAAAATCAAGAAATGCATTACTTAAAAAAATAAAAGACATTAAAAATTTTTGAATTGACGTTAAAAATTTTATTTTCAAAAATTCGTAGAAATAAAAAATATAATGTTTCTGTACTATTGGCAATAATTTTATACCATTAATAAATAAAAATAAAAGTTCTTATTTGATAAGTTCAACTATATTATTTATTTTTAACAATACGTATCATCAATTATTATTATTATTTTTTTAATGATATTGATGTGAGAAGGAGTTACACCAAAAAGGTGCATCCTCTAAAGGCCTGGATTGGTCCCTCCATCGTGAAAAGAAGAAGAAGAGGGGATTTTATGGGCTGGCTACGAGTTGAAGGTATCTGTGGATGCGGGTCTTAAATAGCTGAAGGTTATAAGTTGCGGGGAAGACGGTGACTGGAAGTGAGTTCCAGTCTCTGGAGGTCATAGAAGTTGGCGAAAGCATTGGTTTGGCTTTTATCCAATTTGACAGCGAAGGGGTGCTGAGCGTTCGAAAACCGCGTGTTTCTAGCAAAGAGGGCGCTCTAGGGGGATAATTGATTTCAGCTCTACTGACCAGACACCATGATAATATCTGTAGTACAGGAAAAGGGCGGAAACGGTTCTTCGGTAAGCTAGAGAGTTGAGTGAGTTGGTTAGAGCCGGGTCTCCTATTAATTTAATTGCTCGTTTCTGAATTGTATCCAGTGTGGCAAGAGAATGCTTGGAGGCCCCTCTCCACAGATGAGAGCCATATTCGAGACAGGGGCGAATTTGAGCTTTATACAGTGTAAGAAACATTCATTGAAATAATTTCACATTAGATATATATAAAAAAAGACTGTTTTGATTAACGTCGGTTAGTCTTCGTCACTATCTTCATTCACTACAGCATTAACATATTCATTTATGAACAGATGACTCAATATTTTATTATTTCTACCAATTTTTGCATGAAAAATAAAATTTTTAACGTCAATTCAAAAATTTTTAATGTCCTTTATTTTTTGAAGTAATGCATTTTTTAATTTTTAAAATATTTTTGTAAGTAAATTGTGTTTTTTCAGTTTAAAAATTATTTTCTATATATTTCTCTAGCAGTATAACCTCAGTCGTCCACTGGAAGCAACAACGCGCTACGGAGATGAAGCGGGACAATTTGCAAATGGAGTAGAGTAGTATTAGTAGTAGTAAGTATTTATTAAATAGAGTATTGGTTCATTGTCGCGCTTCATCGTCCTAGCACTTTGTCGATTCCAGTGGACGACTGGGGTTAATGTTTCCTAAATGTTGTATTCGCTCTTTAGCTCATATGAAGAAAACTACCTGACTGCCTCAGAGCATTGAGTATATTTAAATAAATAAATAAATAAATACATTAGTCACTCAGTATCTCCCTGCTAGATTTGACGAATTTTTAATCTCTCCAAATGATGATGATGATTTTATCAATAAATCTATAAAGTCTAATTAAAATAATAATTACTAATTAGTTAATTGACAATTGCTCTACATGTATTCGAATCATTTCTTGTTCGATTCCATGTTAAAAGAATTTCTTTCCGTTTTTCGTTCTCGGTCGTCTTTGCTGAAATGCTGATAATCGACTTCTTGCCATTCTCTTTTGCTCTTTTCCTTGTTGTCTCTATAATTTAATTTAGTTGAGAGCTAAAGGTGTGTGTTCCTACCAAGAAAACACAAGTCTTCATTGTAACCGGTCATTAATTTCTAATCATTGTTCCTTCACCTTCCTCATTTTGCTAATTTCTTTGTTTATCGACCTATTTATTTTCCTCGAAAGATACGAGAGCTCATAGAAAAAGATTTCTCTTTTCCATAAAACAAATCATTAAATAAATAAAAATAATAAAGTATCATATTCTTTCATTGCAATGTTTTTATTCTAAGTAATTTTTATTGTCTTAATTATGACAATTACAAAGTGAATTAAAAAGGAAACCCAAGAAAAGCTTCGGAGTTGGAAAGTCGTTTTAATAAATATCCGATTTTTTGCTTATTAATTAAATTAATATTTTGTAAGTATTAAAACAACCAAACAGTAAATATAATGAATACAATTTATCTATCAAAATATATTTAATCTTTTAACAGGTAAAATAATCTTTCTCATATAACCAATCAGAATTTTATTTAGGTCTCAAACGTAATTGAGTAAAAAGTGAAACTTTTTGTTGCAGTTTCGGTGAAGTATTAATTTTAAATGATCAATATCTAAATCTGATATTCATTTTGATTTAATATTTTCTTACTTAGAGTAAAAAGATCATTCCTGAATAATAGAAATTAATCTCTACTAGTTTTGAAAAATGTCTAGATTTGTAGTTATTTTTATCCTTCAATGCCTTAGCCGGATTAAAATATAATTAAAGAGTTATTTCAGGAATATTTATACCTGTGATTATTGTTCTATATTAACAAGGATTCACTAAAGAGCAGCTTTTGGTATGTCTTTTATTTAACTGATATTTCCTCTATTGGTTATATAGCCTTCGTCGTAGAGAGAATATATGAACAATTTTTGATAAACGACTAATCAAAAAATAATATATACAAGAAGTATTCATCATATATAAAGGATTAAAATATAGGATATTTATATAAAAGATGTAATGATATTTAAAAAAAGTTTTCAGTCTTAGGTTAATTTTCTCTCGCATTTTCCATTTGGGTAAACTATTGATTAATTTTAAATTTTAATATATAGGGTGTGGCATGTAGATATTTATCTACCAAATTTTGAAGAGGTATAAAAAATTATTTTATGTTCTTTTTCAAAAATATATTCAGTTTTTTTCTAATTAAATTTTTTCATTTTTCATACCTCTTCAAAATGTGGTAGATATCTTCAAGCCCCACCATAGTATAAATAAACTGCAACGGATCGTTGCTAAACTTTATCCAAATTCATTTGAAATATTAATATGTTTGTTCCTTTATTATTAATCAGATATCACTTGCAATTTGCAGTTCATGTTGACTTTAATTAAAAAATAATGATCGATTCTCATTTAACAGTCGAGGAATAATCATTCTATATTGTATTTTTGACATTTCGGTTAATATTGTAACCATTGCTGAAGACATGGAGGAATCGACTTAAAATCAAAAATAGACATCGATTCTCATCTAATACTTGAGGAATAACAATTCTACATTAGGTTTTTGACGTTTTGATTATTATTGGTAACCATTGCTGAAGACATGGAGGATTTGACTTAAAATCAAAAATAACAATCGATCAAGCTTGAGTTGTTTACCAATAAAACTGAAACGTCAAAAATCCAATATAGAATGGATATTTCTCAAGTATTAGATGAGAATCAATCGCTATTTTTGATTTTAAGTCGATTCCTCTATGTCTTCAGCAATGGTTACCAATAAAAACCGAAATGTCAAAAATCCAATATAGAATGGTTATTCCTCGAGTATTAGATGAGAATCAATCGCTATTTTTGGTTTAAAGTCGATTTCTCTATGTCTTCAGCAATGGTTACCAATAAAAACCAAAACGTCAAAAATCCAATATAGAATTGTTATTCCTCAAGTATTAGATGAGAATCAATCGCTATTTTTGGTTCAAAGTCGATTCCTCTATAAAGGTAACGGAAAAGAAAACAACGCAGTTGCTATGGTTACTTTTAAAATTTCCTCATAAATTTTTACCATTTCACAGCAAGAAGTCTAACCATTCTTACTTAAGTTAGGTTGAATGAGCTATATTAAAACGATCAAATGAATACATTTTAAAGAATTTAAAATAAAAAATTTAAAAAAAGTACTATTTTACTCTTGAGTAAAGTACTTTAACATATGATTTTACTAAAAACTTTATTTAACCTTTTTTGTGGTCCCCAATATACTTAATTAGGATATTAAATTTCATCAAAATTGGTTAAGTCATTTTCAAGATATTTAGAAAAAACTAAAAAAGTACTGAAATAAAGTGTTAAACTGAAATGTTTGTGGACCGATATGTACCAAAAACTAATCAGCGCTTCATTTTGTTAAACTAATGGTAGGTTTTCAATTTCAATTCAATCGGTGTAACGGTGTGGAAAAATTCGTGGACGAAAAAAACGATAACATACATACATCCATTCATCCATCCATCCATCCATCCCAAAGCACTTCCAAAAAAATGGCACTTTTTGGCCTCTCGACGAGATCCCAGGTAATTTTTGGCAAAAGCGTCACGTGCTAAAATTCAATCTAATTGAATACTACAATTTGTGACCTTAATTGAGTACATGGGTTCCGTAGTCTTTACCTGAAGACCTTTGAAGTCGCGCTTGCCGCGCGACCGATTGCAATACTTTCCCCATGCTTCACATTGGATAAAGTAAAAATTAATAGTAAGTTTTAAAATAGATCATTTGGATTTTTAATTAATTAAAATTGAAAAAATACACATTTGTTTATTCATGAATTTATCGTTTAGCTGATAACACATTAAAATCTAAAGTGAAAATCATTTTAAAAATGATATTTTCTGAATAACTCAATAAGAAGTTGAAGCTAGAAAGCCTAAAATTTCAACTCTTCATTCCCTAAAGGGAGTGACTACCCTTAATATAATATTTCACTAAAAAAATGATTCAACTAAATGTCAACTAAAAGATATAGTGAGAGTAGCTGAAAATTTGTACTATTTGGATTAATTTTTTCTTATGATTTCTTGGTATATATTCAAACTATCATAAGTGGAGGATAAAAAATTGCTCTCAAATTCAAAGGCAATCCTTTTTTTCTAAAATTGAATTTTTTAATAACAGTTTTCGAGAAGATGAAATCCAGGGAATTTTCATGTCTTTGATCCACAAGTATCCAGGAAGAAATAGAGAAAAGAATGGTTAAGTGTTCGTAAAAAGGAGTTGTATAGATTGGAAAAGAAGGCTTGAAAGTTATAAGATTTCGTAGAAATCAATACATGTATAGAATGAGAGAAAGAGATACCATGGTCAACTTTGTTCCGCCATGTTCACACAAACTGTTCAACTATCATGAATTTTTTTCAACTATCAGCAATTTTTTAAAGTTTTTTAAAACATATTTTTTGTGTGTGTCTACCCCAGAAGACTCAGCTTACGCTCATTGTAATTACTATTATTGATGTGTAGTTTTTATGGACTAATTTTTTTCTGAAATTCTCTTTGAATTGAGTACCTACCCTGAAAATGATAAGATATCCATGCTGGGAAACTCAATTCGATCTATACTCTGTTCGATTAAGCGTAATTGCTCTGTGGCAAAACCGGCTCCAAAAAAGCTGGATTTTATATTCAGTTCCAGGAGTTAATGTGCGACCACTAAACTTCTCGTCCTCTACAACAGGGGTCCCCAAACTACGGCCCGAGGACCAAATCCGGCCCGCTGCTACTAAAGAATTAATTCACAAATGTCATATATAGTAATAGCGTATTATTAATATAATTTCCGTATAAATTGTTATATTCCGACCTCGCATAGTTTTCAATGTTCACATGTGACCCTATCTCTAAAAAGTTTGCGGACCCCTCCTGCTCTACAAGGCCCAAATCTACCCCTATCTCGATTATGACTTTTCTTGCCATCCTTACAATTCAGAAACGGGTAATATCTTTTATTGATGATCGATTGGCTAGTTAAGGAGGACCTCTTTCGCGACAATCCACACAAAAAGTTTTAGCCTCGTAACCACTCATTAAATATGAACAGTGCTAAAATTTTAGGTTATGTTTTTTAACGTGACTGTACTTTTTACACTACTATATTCTCTTTACGAATGGATCCTTTCCAAGCCATTGATATTATATTCCCTCGACTAAAAATAATCGCCCAAATATGTTTTTTTTATTTTTATCAATACTACGAGGTAAATAATTTCAATTTTTTTTTAAGTTACTCCGAATATATTATTCTAACAAATATTAGTTTTTCATCAAGATGGTGAAAGTCCATCAATTAAAAAATAAAATAATTATCATTTTCCCACCCTTTCCAATGCTACCATATGTAAAAAAATTCATTTTTAATTGCAATTCTTTCATGTTTGGTGCGGTAAATCGTCTTTAAATTTTAATAGTGTGTTTATTATGTTTTTGATGACTTATATTCTAAGTTTCGAAGACTTCTTGAATTTTTCCATTTGTGAAAGAACTACCTTAACATGTTACCATTTTTATTTGATCGGTTTTGAAGCCTTAATAATGGCTGAAGGGGATCAAAACGTTGGCAAAGAAATAATTTAAATTTTATTTCAAATTTTATTTAATTCTGTCCGCAAATAAAAATAGACCTTTTTACCTGAGTTTAACATTAAAAATAATATTAATATGTAGTATATCGCTTTTAATTAAAGCAAAGAATTATCAAACAGCTCTCGGTCCGCAAGGTACTTAATACTTATTTATTTATTAATGGATTGCTTATACTATTTACATTTTTAATATTTATATGGTTCCAAATAAAATAATTCTAAATTTAATGTTGCCCCTTGAAAGCGGGGTTATTCCAAACAAAACGAAATGACGTCGGGTTAGTTAGTATTGTTGTTGTAGAGGAGCAAAACCTCTGACATTTCCTAAGACAAATTGTCCGACATTCCTGACTTGAAATGCAAGAGTTACTCCAGCCCTCTCTAAACACGCTTGTCATAATAACTAAATAGTATTTTTTAGCATATTAGAACAGTTTATTTAAATGACACTGCAGCTTAGGCTCCTTCCTGGTGCTTCCTCTTGTGGCTGGCCTAAAAGCTACCCTCTCGCATGAAACCCTTCTTCACATTTATTATCAAAGATATTTTTATGAAAATTAAAAAGAAGATTTATCAACCTAATCTTTTTCAAAAATTTGGCATAATATCACTATATTACCAATCTTTGTTATTATCTTTTCTTATCTATCAAATGTTTTGTTCACCCATATATAAACTTTTTGATAGTTTTATAGATAAAAGGGCGGTGTATACATTCCTCTAAAACTGAGGTAAAAGTAGATTGTAAACAATAAAATATAAACTGTGCCCACTTTATCCGGGAAATACATACATTAGCTTCACTGCTTTGAAGAAATTTGTTAAAAATTAATATCATAGATTCGCTATAACACAGAAAAATAAATGAAATAGAGGGAATTTTCAAATTACATCATTGCCTATATATATGTTTGTATCCAGTCTGTCGTCGATGTCTTTAGCTCAAATGACTATTCTTGCACCAGAAATACAAATGATCCGGGTTCGATTCTCGGTTAATGCAGTTTATTTCTCTCCCTTTCATAATTTAAGTATACATTTGCCGGGAAATATATACCTACAATATTGGGAATGTGCACATATACTGTAACCCGTAACATATATATATATATATATATATATATATATATATATCGTGTGGTTAATATATTCGACTATGCGAGATTCGAGACGAAAAAATATATTTTATGCTGTTCATCTTTAATTTGAATTAATATTAAATATTAATTAAGACTATTAAATAGTCATCTATTTAAGAACTTGTAAATATACTTAATTCTGATTAACCAGGCCATCAGCTTAATTAAAATATGTAATACAATTGCAATTTCATAATTGAATAATAAGAAAGTGTTTGTTAATTTAGCGTCGAATACAAACCAATCCATTTAATAAGATGCTATCAGTTGCTTTATGTTTATTTGTGTGTCTCCTCCCATCAATCAAATGTATACAATTAGATATACTTTTTTAATAGTTTAGGTATAATGTATAATTATTATATTTTTATTATATAATATTGAAAGCGATGGTTTACCTTTTTTTTATTTTATCAACTCGGTTTTTCAATATTCTTTTCTTTAATGCTCAATTTAGCAGGTTGGGGTTTAGGAGTTGATCGAGAATAATTCAGTTTGGACACTCGCACAATCCATCCCTGGCGCCGCCACTACTAATCGAGAAAAATAGAAAATGAGCTCATAGGAGATGGCCGTCAAATCTTAAGCATTATGAAACATATTCATTTAACAAGGACGCCTGTAGGGTATGTTAGTACGATCCAGTAGCGTCTAATCGGTTGCATAGATACAGGCGGACAAATTCCTAGCCTATTCTTTATGTACTACACCTGGCTTTAGTTAAAAGCAATATATTAATATTTTTTAGATTTTGAATTTAGCTAAAATGGTTACATTTTATTTGAATACAGAATTTAATAAAACTCAAATAAATTAATTTTTTTTAAACATTTGACCCACTCCTGTTACGGGGCTGTTCATAAATTATATCACACAGCAAGAGCGGGAGGGGAATCTCAGATTTGTGAAAAAATGTGACTGGAGGGGGCCCGGGGACCTTAAAAATTGTGATGTCACAAAAATTAAATTAAAATTTTTTAAAAATTTTCAAATATATTTAGATTTCAGGTTATTATTATTCCAACCTGAAAATATTGGTAAAATAAATCTAGACAAAAAATTGTAAGCAACCACATTTTAGCAAAAACACATAGATTTTCTACATAAATAATAGGGTATAAAAGTGATAGTCTGACGTCACAATACAAATTATATCCATTCATCTCTATATGAAATAGTAAATAAAATAATAGTAAAATTTTCAAGAAAGTTAATTTTTATTTCTATCCAAATCCATAAAGTGTTGATAAGGGGGGACCCTTATCTACTTTTGTGCTTTTTTGAAGGGTGTAAAAAGTTATTTCAATGAATTATATCCATTCATCTCCTAATGAAATACTAATTAAAATAATAGCAAAATTTTCAATTAAATTATTATTTTTTCTTTCAAAATCCATAAAATGTTGATAAGGAGGACCCTTATCTACTTCTTCTGCTTTGTTAAGGGTGTAAAAACTAATTATTTTAAAGATATTTCAATGAAATTATATCCATTCATCTCTATATGAAATACTAATTAAAATAATAGCAAAATTTTCAAGAAATTTTTTTTCTATCAAATCCATAATGTGTTGATAAGGGGGTCCCTACCTACTTTTCTTCTTTTTTTAAGTGTGTAAAAAGTTACTTTTTTTAAATTTATTTTAATGAAATTATATCCTATATTGAAATACTAATTAAAATAATAGTAACATTTTCAAGAAAATTTTATTTTTTTTCTATCCAAATCCATAAAGTGTTCATTAGGGGACCCTTATCTACTTTTCTGCTTTTTTGAAAGGTGTAAAAAATTCATCCATTCATCTCTATATGAAATAATCATTGAAATAATAATACATTTTTTAAGAAAATTAAAATTTATTTTTCTATTAAAATCAACCAAGTGGTGATAAGCTTTTCTTTCTAGTCTTCTTTTTCGAACGGTTAAAAAAGTAAAAAATTTACTATTATTTCAATGAGTAATTCATATAGAGATGAATGAATATAATTTCAATGAAATATCTTTAAGAAAATTATTTTTTAGAATATTAAATACTTATACGAGTGAGCCAAGGGGTGTTAGATTAATTTTTCCCTAGTGCCTTTCATAGAGGGAATTAACAGTTGGTTTAACAGTTTTACGGCATCTGAAAATAGTCCGATGTAAGAACGGACATACATACGGCCTCTGGAGACAGTATTCAAATAAAGACAGACATTGATCAGAATTTAAAATAAATATTGAAGATTCTTCTTGAGTGACCATAAAAAACTCATATTTTGAGCTGAAATTTTCACCCCTCTTCCACCCCGGTTATTTTTATTAAATTTATAATTTAAAGAAAGAAAAATTTTTTATAGAAAATAAAAATTTTCAAAAAAAGAAGAAATTGATTTTTTTTTTAAAATATTTTTGAAAATTTGAAAATTCTTGAGACACATAAATAAAAATCAACTGGTGTGTTCACCACACGACTTTCACATTTTCATTTATTTGAAGTCATTGCGACACTACTAATTTACACACACTTCCTTTATTTATTTTTTTTTCTTAAAAACGGCTCCAAAGATTTTTTAAAAATTAGTGTATTTATCAAGTGTCTTCTGGGAACCACAATTTCCGGTTTAATGTCCTAAATCCAGTTTTCAACTATTAAGGGGAACGATTCCTTCCATCTAGAATTTACAAAATGAAATTAACTTTTTTCATCTCTGAGATACAAGCTCTCAAAGAGTCAGGACCCAGACTAGCCATCGCAATACTCTCCCATTATATTCCATATAATATAAATGTGAAGGTAAAAAGAGCAAGCAATCTTATTTGATTAATTTCATCTGTCTGGAGGCTCATATTACTTTACATCGAATATTAATATCATTTATTTAATACTAATAATCATCGGCGTAACCAGATTTTTTATTAGTTTTAGGGGGGGGGGGGGGGGCAGGACCAAGAGGTAACTGTGGATTATAAATAAATAAATACATCGAATTAAAAAAAATTCATTTATTATACAAACATAAGTTATTGCCGATCTTCCGCAAACTCTCGGTTTCTGTGAATGACTCCACATTTTCGACTAATTTACGATGGGCCTCTTTGCGTCCAGGGGCCAGCTTTTTTTCTTATTCAGAAAATAATTACTTTAACTGTAGATTGTTAAGTATAATCGAAATGTATGTAATTTGGTTCTTTTGGCAAGAATTCAACCTAAGAGTAGACACCCTATTAGAATGCCCAGTGGAAAATCGATTTCATGGATTTTCAATTGGCACAAATCCAAACTTTATTAATCCCTAGAATTTATTTTTGAAATATGGAAATTCTCCAGCAGGATTGGTAGGTATATATCTTAATATAAACCAAAGTGTCAATAAATTTGAAGAATTTTTGAATTACTTATAAGCAGGGTAAATCACAAGTGTAAAATTCTTTCGGGCTATTGTTGGAGAGGTAAAATGTCAATAAACATAGATCCTATTTCAATCCGTACAGATGATCAAAATTTTATTTAGAAATATGTATATATATATATTTAATATTTATTTAACAATAAAACTAACATGTAATTATTTTTAATTGTTATTTAAAATCACAAACATCATCCAGCCATTCCAGTCTACTTGTGGATCCCTTTTGCACAATTGAGAGGACCAGGTCGTAACAGGGACATTAAAATTAATATGAAAATATTTATAAAAATCTTACATTTTTAAATCCATTAACATAACATATATTTACATTAGCATAAAAAATGTGTAAGTACAATATATTATTTTAATTTATTTACAATTAAAAATATAAAACAATAAAAAATTCTTGAAATAACGCAGAATTAAAGTTAATTACAAGATGCATTTCAAAGTTAGGTTCAGTGCAATTTAAACGCCTGTCGCCTAGAACCTCTTTGTAAGTAGAAAAAGACCTTTCTAAATCCACCGATGTTACAGGTGTAGGTATACTTAAATTTTGACAATATTACAGAATCATTGATTTCCTTAAGATGAATTACCTACCCTTTGCCCTGTTAAAATTATATTTACTTTTTCTGGAATATTAAGGCCTGATTTATCGCCCATCACTCATCAGAATGCATGAGGTTTCGACCCCTATATCTGGAGTGGTTTTCAAGAAACTTTTCGTGGCACTCCCTGTTAGCTAGCTGCAAAGAGTTGACAAAAATACTCAAAATGAATATCTCTCTTACATCGCCATTCGAAAAACAAAAATCTACATCAATACTATCTATTAATCTAAAGACGACCTTGTCTAATTAACAATTTTCTCAAATACTTTTTTGTCTATCTATCCTAGATTAAAAGTTATTGTTAGTTAATACAATGGCTATTCGGTCGCTATTTTATTTTTTGATTCTCCATTTTGTGTATGTATGACGTTGTTTTGACATGTTCATTGGTTCTATTTGACTCAAAGAACAAAGATAACAAAGTGCCCAACAAGAATTTAAAAATAAAGTGATAATAATTATGCGTTGTAAAAAAGGATCGGCCTTTAAGGAAAGCCGCCATTCTAGGTAAAGAAAAATAAACTGATGTGGCCATCCAAATGAATTTACCATACACCTGGACCCTATTTTATGTTTAATATTTAATAAAATCATTTATAATCATTTAGGAATGAACCCCCCGCCCTCTTAATTTTGGGCTCATTATCAATTAATAATATGTCCTTTTAATTATGAGACTATTTTATTAGAAATAGTAGGTGAAGTAAGAAGTTCTGAGCCTTTTTTCTCTTTATTTCGACAATAAAATTAACCAAGTTAGGATTTTCCGATTTAGATCAAATATGACCCGTTTTGTTCGATAACTTTTGTACTTTTTGAAGGCAATCTCATTATTCCGAGGTTAAAGAAGTCCTTGTCCCTATTGATGAAAAACATGACCAGCTCATTCTCACAAGCCTCTCTTGAGGCCAGTTTTGTACCATCAAGAAAATTTTGCAAATGCTTGAAAAGGTGATAATCGCTTTGTTCCAGGTCTGGGCTATACGGTGGGCGCGATATAACCTCCCATCCAAGCTCTCGGAGCTTCTGGCGCGTCGTTAACGATGTGTGCGGCCTGGGGTGCACTTGATGGAAAACAACACCCTTACTATTGGCCAATTCTGGCCGCTTCTCGTCGATCGCCTGTTGTTGACAGTCATCATCATCAGCCTGTCGATAGCGACAATCCACTGCTGAATATAGGCCTCTTCCATCAAATGGAAGGGGGTTGGCATTAAGTCACCACGCTTGCCAGACGGATTGGTGACTAGGAATCAGATTATAGCCTGTCAAATATCAATGCAGGACTCGGACTCGAACCCGGGACTCCTGCTTAGAAGGCTAGTGTCTTTAAGCTCTCGGCTAATCCGATTCCCGTTGTTGACAGTATTGGTCCGAAATGAGTGATTGGCCCGATGGGAGCACCTCATAGTGGGTGATTCCCTTCCAATCTCACCAAACACACAGTAAAACCACCTTGGCCGTTAATCCGGGCTTGGCGATCGTTTGGGCCGGCTCACCGCTCTTGGACCACGATCTTTTTTGCATGTTGTTCTCGTATGTGACCCATTTTTCATCGACAGTCACCATCCCCATCGCCATCGATTCAGCAAAAAATCGCAGGCATCAATTCGGTCCAAAAGTGTCTTTTGTGTCAATTCGTGTGGCATCCATACATCGAGCTTCTTCTTGAGACCAGCCTTATGCAAATGGTTCCAAATGGTTTTCTGGCTAATCTTCAGTTCCTGGGCAATGGAATAAGTGCTCGCATGCTGGTCCGACTCGACAATTTCCATGATTTTATCGACATTTTCGAGGATTGGCCTACCAGAGAGTGTCTCATCTTCGACGTCCATATTACCAGAACGGAATCGTTGGAACCACCACTTTGCTGTTGCATTCGATACTGTATTGGGTCCATAAACAGCACAAATTTTTTGGCCGCCTGCTCCGCTTTTTCCCCTTGGTCGTAGTGGTACTGAAGAATGTATCGAATTTTCTCTTTTTTTTACCTCATTTTGGAACGCTCTAACACACAACTGGCTTCACCAAACACAAAACTGTCAAATAACTTTTTTTAAAGCGTTATGTCACCTTTAAATCGCAAAAAAGAATGACCAGATGCGACGTATACATCGTGAGATATGGCTCATTAAAGCCATCTAACGGAAAAGGCTCAGAACTTTTTACTTCACCTATTAGCTTTCTTCTGTGAAATATCGTCTTCCATAGTTCTATTTTTTGAACCCCGAATTTTGGCCATCCCAAAAATTTTTACTATAGGTTTCATTCTATGGCATATTTAATTTTTTTTTTTTATAGTTTGAAAATCTTATAATTTTAATTTTTTTACAAATCCAAGGGTATGTCGCCTAACCGAAAAGAAAAAGCTGGAGCCGCCACTGACCATAATGTCCATAGGGTAGTATTTCTAAAGATATTTGATCTATACTTGAATGGTAATTAGCAAGAAAAATATGCAATTGGATAGAAATCCAGTCTTTACTTTATTATCTAGTACAGTGATTCTCAACCTTTTTTTAGCCACGGCACACTTTTAATAATTTAAAAATTTGACGGCACACTAACAATAAAATAAAATAATAGAATTTTATTTGGTTTATTGATTGATGTACCTATAAAATTATCATAGGACATTCTGCATCCTGTAAAATGTTACTACCTCTTCAGTTTAAATGATCAAATAAATATTTAGATTAAATGTAGTGTCAATTGATAAAGAAATGTAAAAAAAATGAATAATTTTCAATTCGGGAGGGACCACTGCCTAGCAGTGACGGCACACTTGAAGAATCTCGCGGCACACTAAAGTTCCGTGGCACAGTGGTTGAGAATCACTGATCTAGTACATACTAAGATTTTGTCTTATTAATAATGGAACCTTTCCATTTATTTAGCTTTGTCAGTTTGAAAGGTGGGAAGGGCGGTTCATTTCATAAATATGGATCTAAAATAAAAAAGTAAAAATGTGGTGTGTCCGTAAAGAGCGATGGGCAGAGCAGAAGAAGAAGAAGCAGGCTAGCCAACTGTGGATGGAAACTCCGGTTCATTGAAAGGGCCGAGGGCAAGAGGCGACTTAGCGCTCGTCTCTACATAAAGAGTCCCGCGCAAGCTGAAAAAATGAATAAATAAATAAAAAAATTACGGCTACGCCTGTCGCGGACGATCACTTTTAAGAAAGACTAGTTATTGATTTTGCTTTCAAAATTGAACAATGGATTTCACATTTACTAGTTTTTTGAAATTTCTCCATTAAAAAAATGTTAGAAAAAATGAAATTGAAGATACATTTCGTGGCAATGGAACCATTTAAAAAATTCTTCCAAGTTCACTATTAATTTGCCATCTCATGGATAGTGATATGTTAAATAAAATTCCTCGACTCGGTCATGTCTTAAGGTAGTTCTTTCACAAATAGAAAAATTCAATAAGTCTTCAGAAACTTGGAATAGGTATAAGTCATTTAAAAAGCATAATAAACACACTGTTAAAATTTGAAGACGATTTACACACACCAAACATGAAATAATTGCAATTAAAAATGAAATTTTTTTACATATGGTAGATTGGGAAAGGGTGGAAAAATTATCATTATTTTATTTTTTCATTGAAGGACTTTCACCATCTTGATGAAAAACTAATATTTGTTAGAATAATATATTTGGAGTAACTTAAAAAAAAAATTGAAATTATTTACCTCGTAGTTTTGATAAAAAATAAAAAAAAACATATTTTGGCGATTATTTTTGGTGGAGGGGATATGAGAGCAATGGCTTGGAAACGATCCATTCATAAAAGAGAATATAGTAGTGTAAAAAAGTACAGTCACGTTCAAAAACAACCGAAAATTTTAGCACCGTTCATATGTATAGAGTGGTTACGAGGGTAAAACTTTTTGTGTTGATTGTCACGAAAGAAGCTCCTTAAATTAAATTAAATAGGAAAATACAATTCATTAAAGACTATTTAGTTTGGGTAAACATTTCTACAGTTTTGTTCGTTCCTTATTATATAGATATAACAGAAATAAATGTGATTTTTTTTTTTGTGTCTCAGAGGTGGTCAAATATTAAATCCACTAATAATTTTAAAAAAACAGAAACTTATATCTTGTACTTGCATATTCAAAACTGTTTAGATTAAAATTGTATTTAGATTATCGAAAATTACCTCTTTATTTTTATATCTGCCACAAAATCCTTTTAATTTTGTTGATCTTTATTTAAGTCACGTTTTAATGCCTTATTTGAATATTAATTAAATACTCTTTTGATTAATCAAAAAGAGAGTTGACTCCTGTTTTTGATTAATAACAATTTTTTGGGCTACGACTAACTTCGAAAGAAATAAAAACATTTTATAAATAAAGTGAGTAAGGTAATCTTAAGAATTAAAAATAGAAAAATAGAGTTATATAATCTTCCAATATTAAACTCATGTGGATGGCCCTATCACTTTATTTAGAGAGAATAAGTTATAATCAAATCAAAGCAATAATCGTCTTTAAGACTTATTTTCGTCAAATAAGCAATTCTCTAATACTCAACATCCTTTCAATATTAAACATATTAAATATATGTGTGTGTGTGGAGTCGCTGTAAAGATCCGTTAAAGTAGAATTAGGCTAAATATTTTTTACATTTAATTCAGTTTAAAATGACGGAAAATGGGTCGGAAAATGGCTATTTTCAATTTATTTATGTATCCTAGTAGCACAATGTTTCAAACTATATAGTAATTATATAGTGCCTATATAGATTTCAAGAATCTTTATAGCCCCTATATAGTTACTATATAGTTTGAAATGTTATGCTACTAGAATACCTAGATGTCGGAGTTGAGAAGTTCTTAACTTAAAATTATAATAAAATTCCCCGAATTCCTTCATTCACTCCTTAACAATGACAAATAAGAATGATGATATCGGAGAGAATGAGCTAATTTGTGTAATTTTTTCATAATTTTAAGTTAGACTTCTTCTAAACTCAGACATCTATAAAAAAACACATAAAAATGGCAGTTCGAAACTCTCTCGCATCCTCATTTTAAATTTAAATGAAGTTAAAAAAAAATCAAAACTAATTTTACTTAAAGAGATCTTTATAGGATCTTTATGTCACCCCATGCTTACATTTTAATACCATTTTTGAATTTTGAAAAATGAATATATATAACTTGTAAATTTCAAGTTTTTATTCTATTCCTGAACCCCGTCCCCATGCCTTTAATCCCCCTCCATCCCACCAACACTATAATTGCTCTCTGAACTCTCTCTCCCCCCCAACTCTGATCAACCTCGAACCCTTCTAGACCGGGAGGAGGAATAATTTTTTTATTGATATAATTATGTACTTTCTATTGATAGTGTATAAAATTGTAATCCTTCACCCGGGTTCGTGAGGGTCGGTTGGTGATCAGAGTTGGGGGAAGAGGATAGAGTCCAAAGGGCATGTATAGGGTTGGTGGAGTAAATGATGATCGGAGGTGGGTCCAGGGGGGGGATAGGGCCGGTGGGATGAAAGATGATTAGAGGTGGCAAGGCGGGCAAAAAACGGACAGCCAGGAGCTAAGGGGATTTTTGGAGCAATGTACAAACAAAACCTTAATTTTATATTATATCTACATAGATTATAGTGATCAGTAAATTAGTAAAATTAAGAAAATTTATTTTGAAATGTTTTACTATGGTATTACTATGGTATTACTATGGTAGTTTAAAAAAATCATCGCTAAGTAAATTTACCTTTCGTTTGCGTATTCTCCTGCTAAATAAGCTTCATTTTGAGAGCATGGGCTTAATTTAAAATCGGGGCATCGATATCCCCAAAAACCAACTTCTGTGACAATTGATTCTGCATAATATTCAGGAGCGCGTCGATGTTCACAACTACTAATCCCTGAAATTCACATGATCATTTATTGCTTAATTTATTATTATAATACAATGTATTTTATAAAAGAGACTTAAGTCGAATTCTTTATTAGACAAATAATGGATTAACCGTATAAAACTTAAGAGATCAACTGTTAATCTGAATAATAACTAAGAATGGATTAAACTATTACCCGTATGGAAATAAATAGATTTTCGAAATAGTTTTTATATATTTTTGAAAATATATTAAAAGTATAAAATTTTTGTGTTAAATTTATATTAAATTTATACTAGAACGACATAAAAATAATTTTTATTTTAAGAATATATAGAAAACGTAAACTTTATATAAATTTAACACAAAAATTTTATATTTTTAATATATTTTCAAAAATGTATAAAAACATATTTCGAAAATCTATTTATTTCTATACGGGTAGGTAGATTTCACAAAAATTAAACAATTTTATGAGTTATTTCTCCCGATATATATTTCGGGTTATAAGCCCATCTTCAGGAGATACAAGAAGCAACTATAACCATAATATGTCAGCTCGATGTTTCAATTTATATTTAACTACTTGTAAAATATTTTCAAGTTCATTTACTTGAGTGGAGCTAGAATGTGCAAGGAGGTAGGAAATTTCTTTTGTATGCTTAAAATTTTAGTTTTGAGCGATCTTCAGAGAATTGGGGATTAGGTGGGAATAAGTTACTAGGAAGGTTTACTGTACATTAAAACATCGAACTCACATATGGTTAGTTGCTTCTTGTACCTCCTGAAGATGGGTTTATAACCCGAAATCGAGAGAAAAAACTCATAAAATATATTTATTTTATTTTTGTGAAAGTAGTAGTAGTAGTAGGTACTAGTAGTTTAATCTACTCTTATTTAAAATGTTTCACGTAGAACCGACAGCAAATTCTTTAAAAATTATTGAATAAAAATTTCCTAAATATTAATAAGTATGTGAATTTTTTATTTATTTATATAATGTTTCAATTTTTTATAGTGATATAAAGATGTTAGAACTTAGATGGCAACAAAAACTTTAATGAAATAAAATATACCCTGATGTTATGTTTAATTAATGAAAAGGAAAATAGAAAGCTTCCAAAAGAATAAATATACGCAAAAAAAAACCTTTAAAAATAAACACTTACATTTTCACAACATTCAATCTTATAATAATTATATAAATATTAACACTACCATTTAAATATGGCAAGGGTAGGCAAGAATTAAATAAATTGTCCTCAAACTTTATATTTTCTTATATGGTGGAGATATGAGATATAATGAAATATTTAGAAAAAATATTATAATGTAAATATTGAAAAAAAAATATATATATTTTATTACTAAAGTTGGTTTTGATTTTTTCTCAAATTAGTTTGATTTATAGAAGGAGACGTAATGGCAAGAATTTATTACTTATTTAAAAAATAAACGATATCAGGATATTAATTTTATATTCGGAAATATGGAAAATATTCCTTTATCATCTTATAAATATATGTTGATAGCATCAATTTATTTTGAGAGAGATCATTAAAATCTAATCAAAATTACGATTAAATATAATGCAGTGGAATAGCTAGAAATTTTCTGCACTTAGGCGAAATTACACAAGGAGTTAATCAAAATAGTTTAGCCGATCTTCGAAAATAACAATAAAAAACACCGATTAGATTACATAATTATCTATTCATGAAGGGAAATCAATGAGGTTGTTTTCTGCTTGATGGAAATAAAACATACCTATATGGTTTAATATACGAGGATAAGTCAAAAATTACCTACACTTTTCGTTCCACAACTTTATTAAACTAAGATGGGAGGCGGCCGCATGTACATGCGTTGAGTTGGCGAGTCTGTGGTCTGGTGTGCCGAATTTAATCACGATCGCGTCAGTTGTCGTCTAGCTACAACAGCATAAGCATGTCAGCTCCGCTATCAGATTGCACCAAAGAGGAGCAACGAGGAGTGGACTGATTTTTGTGGCCAGAGGGTGTGAAAGGTGCTGAAATTCACCGGAGACTTTTGTCACAATACGGGGAAAGTGCTTTATCTCGTAAAAGCGTTTTTTATGGATCGAAATGTTTAAAAGTGGCCGAACGAGCGTAACACAAAAAGAGGAAGCGTTCGGGATGCGGTGCAAAAGTGGCCTCATGACCAACCGAAAACCTTCTACCAGGAAGGCATCCGGAAGCTTGTGGCTCACTGGATCAATTGCATTGCTAAAGGTGGAGACTATATCGAAAAATAATGTATCCTGTTGTACACCTATCTTAGTTTAATAAAGTTGTAGAACGAAAAGTGTAACTAATTTTTGACTTATCCTCTTATACTATATATATATGTATATCAGTGGGCGTGCGGTCCATGGATGCTGTGGATGCTGAGCATCCCTAAAATTTCAAAATGTCAAAAGTGTTTTCATACCGTGTTACAAAAAATATAATGTTAAATTTGAAAAATAACACAAAATTCTGCGTTTATCGATGAATTTTACAAAAAAAGTGTTTGTGTGTGTGTGTAATTTTTATTATTTGTCGAAAGATAATTACAAAAGTCTTTCATTTAGAAAAGGATAGTACAAGTCATATATTCCTAGTCGGCTGATTAGGGTGAGAATCTTGGAAAACTGCATGGTAGGTTTCGATTATGTATTCGATAGGGTTTCTTTTTTTTCAGCAGACATACCTTGGACCTTGAAACTTACGCTGTATTTCAAAAGACTAGGTATATAAAGATAAGAGTAAATAAATATTATATTTAATATTGATTTACTATGAGTTAAGGATACTAGGTCACTTATTTCACATTAAAATTAAAAAATTAAAAAAGATATAAATTTTTTTTAATTTTAATGTGAAATAAGTGACCTAGTATCCTAGCTCATAGTAAATCAATATTAAATATAATATTGATTTACTCTTATCTTTATTAAAGATGTTTCACCTTGCACCAACACCACAATCTCTACTAATTATTGACTAGGTATATGTTGTAAATAATCGGTGCCCCATCGTAATTTTATTTAATTCTACCAATAAAACTCTCCTCTCTCATTAGTTCATTTAGAATCCATGCGTCAGCGAAAAATAAAATAAAATTTTAAAAATTGAAGGGTTATATTTTGGACAGCAACCTCTGGTTTGAAATGTTACAACCCGCTTTTGCATCAAGCAGAGGACAACCCTATTGATTATTCTTTGCGAATCAATAACGCAGCTACTCTCGACAAAATTTTAAATAGTTGTTTATATTTCATATAGTAAAGTATAATCTTCTTATCCGTGTCTTGTGAACCTAATGTGCTTTTTGATTTATGCATTGTCTAAACAACGTGGGTGTTTTTTGCTTGGGTTCAAGTGGTGTGCTGTTGGTCTTAAGTGTGCGTGATTAAGTCGCGCTAAGCCATTGATATAATGCTCGAAATGTCACCTTCTTCATTCGTTTTACACCCGGGTTGAAGTCCTTCCCTCCAATTAAAGTAGAAGTCGACATGACCACATGGAGGGAGCATTCCCTTGTAGCCTGGATTGGTGTGGAGAATATCAACAAATTTGGCCTTATCACTGGTAAGTTTGTTGGCCTCGTCAGCTGTCAAGAATAATGGCTGAGCCGGATCTAGTCCTGAAAGTGTAGGGTCAGTCAAAAGGTTTCAAGTTATGGCTAAAAAGGCAAAAAAAAAACAATCATTACAAGTTAGACACTTTTTCTAAGGAAAATTACATTCATTTAAAAAAATATATTTGTTTATATCTCATTCGTACTTGGAAAACATATCCAATTAAAAATCAAGGTATCTAATATAATAGACCAGGGGTGTCCAATCTTTTGGCTTACAATGGCCACATTTGAAGAAAAAAATTGTCTCGGACCGCGGATAAAATATTGATTGGCAACTCTAATTGATGGATTTTGTTATAGCAAAATCAAGATAGTTCTTATCATGTAGAAATAAGTAACTTTATTCATAATTATTAGCCCATTGTGAGCTTCAATGACCTTTTGCCATCTTTCAGTCAGCATTATTATCCACGTTCGATAAATAGCTTCTGGTCTGTAATATGCGAAAACTGAATCAGGTACATATTTGACATCATCATCATTAGTGATATTATGTACCAGTACGAGGAGTTTTGTAAAGATCGAAATAATAAGTAATTCACCGACTGGTCGACTGTGGTCAGGACGTATGGTGGATATGGAAAGTCAACCAAAATAGTAATGGCCGAGCATTAAAGATATGACATACCTTTCATTTGTCATTATTCTACGTACGAGTACGTTTGAGACATTTGTCATATCGGCTTGATAAGCTTCAAGCAAAAGTCCTTCAATTGATACAAATTCAGGGCTTTGCATATGAGACAGCAAGCGTTGAACGGCTCACCTGGGCTGATAAGAGCTGACACAGCAGGAAAACGCCGCAAGTCACCGCATACACCGATTGGGTAGAGGTCGCTTTCATAATCGAAAGCAGATGGCGCTGTTGCTTAGGTGCCTGCTACACGAGCGCTGAGACCAGCCATCTCATTCGAGCGCCAGGGAAGGCGCTTTGGACAGTTTCGACTACGCGCAAGTGAAACCTAAGCACGTTCAACGCTTCTTCCGTATGCAAAGCCCTGATTTTTCCTTGAGGGCTTTTTAGCTTATTAAGCTGATATGACAAATGTCTCAATCCGGTACTTGGTACCTATGTGGAAAAATGAAGGTTTGTTATATCTTTAAGCTCATGTCTTCTGGTTTGACTTTTAGTACATTTCATACTCTGACCACAGCTTTTCGAACATGTAAATAAATACCTACTATTTTACAAAAAGCGATATTACGCCTCAGTATTTGTTTGTATTTTTTCCTGGATAGATAATTAATATTAAATTCTAATAGAGACAAAATTCAATTTTTCTTTCGGATGGGTGTCTAATTGTTGTCCAGAAAGTATTCAAGTAGAACATTTATTTCTAATGAAAATGAAGTCGAAAATAGACAAAAATGATGATTATTTTTTCGGAAATCTTTGAAATCTAGTTCCAGATTAAAAATTTAAATTTAGTACTTGTTATTTTTCGAAAACTCACAGTAGATTTTCAGATTCTTATTTTAGAGAAAAAAATTGTTGTGTATTTTCCAGTATCTACATATTAATCTCAATATTTTAAGGAATTTTATGACTTTATATTGGACACGAACGGGTTTAAATCGAATGGGATTAAAGAAGGATATGAAGAATGATAATTTATTTTTAAAAAGGTCACGGATGTAATATATAATAATCTCTGACTATCCATTATCTATTGACATGTAAGAACGTGCAAAGATCTAGAAGTCTTGACAAGTTTTAGTTCAAAAGAGAAATTATCAATTAATTGTGATTGTTCTAGAAATACCCAATTCCTTGTTTCCTTGTACTAGAATGATAAATATAGACTTGTTTAGTGTCGTAGCATATAAATGACTGAAATAATAAATATCTTAGAAAATGAAAATATGAGAAGAAGAATCTTTAAATATTCGAAACTTGATTATATTTTTTTTTGTCTAATTTATTTGAGCTTATAATTCTGCTTTTAGTGAATTTTATTCTTGAAAAAATCTTCATGTTTTGTACAAATGTACATTAATATTTCGAAAAAGGGAATAAATATATCTCTACATATAAATCTCAATGTTTTAAGGAATGATTTTATGTGGGCCCACAATCATTGAAGTGCTGGGCCGCGGGCCACAAGTTAGACATCCCTGTATTAGACAATAAGAAAAATAAATACAATATAATCGTATAAATATTGTGTTGAAAGAAAATTTCATATTTTACTAAAAAATATTTATTAACGTAAATTTTTGATTTTGAAAAGCAATCATCGCCAAACGTATCAAGTAATATGCTCGATTTGTTTTCATAGTGAGCTAGTCACACAATAAACCAATGATTAATTGAATGATAATTAATATGAATAATATAATTTCTTATGTAACCAGCTCACTATGACAACCAAACGAAAAAAATTAATCAGGTTGGTATTTATGCCCATGAGAAATAACAGATAAAATATTTCTAAGTAAAAAAGACTGATGATGAAGATGAAACCTTCGAAACTATAGTCTCTAAAAAATAAAAATAATATGTATAGATATACATATATATATATATATATATATATATATATATATATATATGTATATATATATATATATACAATATAGATATTATATTTCAAGTATTTTCGAATTTTTACTCTGGCAGAGGCTCATATGGTTCGAAATAAATAAAAAAAAATATTCCCCAAGTTTCAAGTTTCTATCTCAATTTTAACCTGTGTCCCAAAGTGATGTAAGTTTCCCATCTAAATAACAGGAGGTTTTTGGCATTTAATGATCAATTTTTTATTCCGGCAAAAGTAATAGTTCAAAAATTTGAAACTCTGTAGACTTTATCCTTATAATAGTAGCTATCCCTCAGAATTTTTACGGATTTTTAGCTATTATAATTTTGGAGTCTATAACTTACTAACACTAATATATGAGCCGTTTATTTAGAAAGTGGTTTAAGTCCATTGTTTGTTATTTCGAGATATTTGTATTTATATTTTTATAAATACATATATTTGTATATATTTCGGTACTTTTATTGTGACGAATTCATGAGGATATTGTAGTCCCTTGACTGAGATATTATAAATATGAAAAGAAGACATCTATGTCTAACTAAAACTGACATTAACTCATTTTTCTCAAAATTGGACTTAAACCACTTTCAAAATAATCGGCTCATATAGCAGTATTTTATCTATCTCTAACTCCAAAATTATAATATCTAAAAATCTTTAAAAATTCTGAAGGCTAGCTACTTATTATAAGGATAAAGTCTACACAGATTCAAATTTTTTGAACAATTGCTTTGGCTGGAATAAAAAATTGATATTTCAATGCCAAAAACCTCATGTTATTTAGATGGGAAACTTGCATCGCTGTGGGGCACAGGTTAAAAGATAGAGACTTAAAGCTTGGGGGATATTTTTATTTATTTATTTAGAACCATATGAGCTTTTGTCAGCGTAAAAATTGAAAACACCCAAAATCAGGACCACCCTAATATATTATATATATAATATATTTATTTATTTATTTACCTTAAGCAGAGGATAACCTCACTGTTTTCTCTTTATGAATCAACAACTCTGTTACTCTCGGCAAAACATATTCTTTTCAATTAAGTATGGTAAAATATTGTACTAGATAAATAAATTTGTAGAATAATTATACCAGTAGCTCTCAAACTGTTTGAATTCGTGCTACATTTGAAGTCCTACGAAAAATCTTAAGCAAACTATACAGAGAATACTAATAATTATATAACTAAAAAATAATAAATATCTGCGATATTCTAGGGCGCAACTTAGAAATGTCGTCGGGCAGACCCATTAAGAACAACTAAATTATAAGAAATAAATTAGTAGTATTAGGTATATAAATTATTGTTCGTTTCGAATATTGCATTGTATTATTTATTTATTTATTTTTCAAATACTCTATTGATATCATTTAAACGTTGGTGTCTTCCGTTTACTCTTGAGCATTTTTTTTCATTTAAACGAGCCTTTTTTTATCAGCTCACCCCTTTTTCTCATCTTCTTTCGATATTAGGCTTTCTATAATGCCAAAGGAATTGTGGTAGTAATAAATATCAAGGAAATGGATAAATAATGATTTTTTATATAAAAGAGGCCTCGAACTTTAAGAAATAAATAAAGAATTAGAATAGAGCCTTATCGAAGCTGAATTCTCGAAATCGTTATTCACCCCTTAGAGGATGTTCCTTCGAACTAGGTACTTCCAACTTTGAAAAATTCACGATTAACCAATCATTTATTTTCTATTTATACATAAATCGTAAAGGAACATTAAGAGAAAATTGTTTAAAAATAGAATATAATTTTGATTTGAGAAATACACACAATTTTGATTCCAACTGGTTCTAGATCCTCTTTGTCATCAATTAAATTCTAGCAAAAGTTTAGTAGTGACGAGCGGTCCATGGATGCTGTGGATGTTGCGCATCCCTAAAATTTCAATCATTTAGAGTATTTTCATAAATATATTAGGTCGACTTCAAAGTTTCAGGAGGATCTTTATATTTTCAAATTATTATCCTTTATTCCAAAAATCTATAAAAATACATTTTTTTGTTTTGAAAAGTATATTGGTTCTCGAAATGGAATAAAATAATTGTTACATAGTTTCAAGGGGCAATTAAAATAAATGATTTTCCGAAAAGGGTTCGGATAAAAGGTTTGAAGTCCCTCCCAGTTCAAGGAGGTCAAAGACAAGTCCAGACGAGTTTTAGTCGAATCAAAATTATTCTCGATGAGGAACTATTGAAATAGTTATAATACAAAAAAGGAAAAAAATCAAGAATATCCGAGAATCTTTAGACTAATCCTGTTCTAAGAACTCTCAATATATGGTATACGATCGAAAATAACTGAGAGTGCTATAGACAAGTCATAGCTTGCTTATAGCAATAGATTTAGGAGAAATTTAAGATTTTCTTATAGGAAAGACTGATTCATTTTGCAAGATGGTCGATTTCCATTTCAGGGACTGTTGAGTGTAAGTTACAAAATTTAATTTCTGACTCCTACTCTCACTCACACAAAGCAGTATCTGTTTGGGATGAAGGTCCCAAAATATATTTTTTTTTAAATCTAATTTGAAATTTGAAAAACAACTAATTCCTATTCGATGAAATTTGCCAAAAAAAAGCGAAGTTTAAAATAAAATTTCAAAAAATGAAGGTTTTTTTGGACAGCCTCCCCTGGTTGAAAAGTCACCAACTACCACTGATGTTTAGCTATAGTTTTTTGTGTAAAAAGATATTTTTTCAGAATATTGACTTTTTCCTTCTAAGCAGGAACCCCTAAACAGATTATTTATTCAATTTATTTATTTTTTCATAAAGAAAGAGTTGCCATGAGATAAATTCGACTGGAGGCGGGCAGTTGCGTCAAAGCAGTCTTGGGACTGTATATTCTATGTCTATGACCACCCAAACAAAAACTGACTATGTGTCTGTTGTCTAGAATCAAATCAAAATTAAAATCAGAAAAAAAGACATAACTTACAACTAAAATAGCATGCTAGTCCCTTGGCTCAAAGGAAAATCAATAAATAATCACATGAAAGAGGAATTGCTGTTTTAAGATAGCTCATCGAAAGACGGCCAATTACAATTGTCCATTTATTTTTATGACAGGGTCAAGAAAAGGTAGAACTCATTTGCTAAGTGTTCGATCTTTCAACAAAAAGAAACTCTCGACTCAGGAACAAAGTAAAAAAGCACCCCGGCAAATAATATTAGAAAGCAAACAAATAAGAAAAAAGATAACACAATATATTATTCTAGAGTTTATTTAGAAATGATTACATTACTTTCACATATACATAAATCTTATATTATGTAATGATATAGGATATAATGTGACCAAAAATCCATTAGTCCATGCGTACGTATGTACCCCTCCCTGCGTTTCCCAAGCTTAAGTCTCAGAGCTACAAAAAATTCAGTACTTAAGCTCTATATGGGCTAGAATGAGTACAGTAATCTTTTAGTTGAAATCGGCACACGGGAAGTTGACATTTATATTGAAAGATTTTTCCGATTTTTGTCATTTCTCAAAAACGACTCTAAGGATTTTTTAAAATTGGTGTAGGTACCTCAAGATTTTGGCTAAAATCGAAGAACCGGAAGTTGATGTTTACTTGAACATTTTTGGTATTTTTTAATAATCGGTACGCATATCAAATATTTTAAGTTCTTCAACGAGTATAAATTCCAATTGGAATTAACAAAGTGGAGTGAATTAGGCATGTCGCAAAAAAATATTTTAAGGCATATCTCGTATACGGTAAGTCACAGAGGTTCAGGATTTGAAACTTAAGATGCCTATTTAGAGGCTAGAACAAATATTCCTCTTAAATTATGATTGATTTCGAATAACCGGAAGTAAGGTCAGGTGGGGTAACTGGCCCAGCTTCTTTTGTTTTCCCAAGGATAGTACTCCATATTTTTGGCTATAACTAAGCTTCCTCACATAGATCTCGTGACTATATTAATTAAAAGATGAAATTTTCTTCAAATAGTCATGATACTTTCAACTTTTGATTATTCAAAATTTTGGAATTATCTTAAGTTGAATGTAAAGTTTTGCAGTTGGCCCAGTTAAACGCGTTGTGGGGTAATTGGACCAGCCCAGACTATTTGCTGTTTATTTAATTTTTAACATCTTTTGAGCAGTTGGACATGTTCCCCTATCCCTCAAGGCCCTGGCCGTAGGTAAAATTAGTCTCATTTGTATATGGATTAAAAATAATCAAAGATGTAAGCGATTCGGGGTAATTGGGCCCTGACTAGGCTGGCCCAGTTGCACCAAGACCTCTATTTTTTTTTATTCTATTGAATTTTTAAGGTAGATAAGTTTAAACGCCAAGTATAATTTTTAAAATCGATTTTTATTACAGAAAATACAAAAAAAGTATCATAAATCAAACAACTAAACAAAATAATTTCATTTTACCCATTGAAATAAAGTTAAATAAGTTCCTTATGCTTAAGAAAGCCTTAATTAAGTACTTACTCAAGTCTCAATATTTTCAAGGAACTGGGTAAGGCAACTAGGTAAGAAGTAAGCACATAACTAGGTAAATAAGTAAATAAGTAATTAACTTAACTAAGTACTTGAGTATAAAATAAACTTAAAGAAATTTCTCTAATTCAGGAACACTGAAAATTTACCACCAATATGAAAAAGCGAATTGCGCTAAAAAAATGCGGTAAAATTAAAAAGCTCTAGGGTTACAGGACCCCTGGCCCAGTCGCCCCCGCCCCCAGTTACCCCACCTGACCTTACCTATTTATTTGGAAATTTTTATGGTTTTCCTATTTTCTCAATAAAGACTTTAAGGTCTTTTTCTATTTTAATAATCTATACCTACATTTATCAAATATTTTAAATTCTCCATATTTCGATTGTAATTAAGGAAAGGGTGTAAATAGTCATATGGCAAAAGATTATAGTACTTTAAACGCCCATATTTTGGATATGGTAAACTTCGAGGTTTGAAACTTAAGATATTTATGGGTAGAAGAAGTACCTTATAATTTTGATTGAAATTATAGAGTCGGGTATTTAGTCTAAGCGTCTTTTGGCTTTTTCCTGTTTTCTCAAAACGGCTTTGGGGAAACCCAAATTTAAGTAATTTGAAAGTAGGAATGTGGTGTTATGATTTCAAATAAGGAAGAAACTATTATCAAAGTGGTGTGGTGATGACACCAGTTGATATTTGCATATTTTCAATAAAATGTTTAATTATTTATCAATTTTGAACAAATAAACTAAACTTCTACTAAAAATATGAAAATATTGGGTTGGTAGGCTAGAGAGTGAACACTGATCAGGTCCTGGGGGTGAAGTTTCCCTAGCTAGCAAGAGGCCCATAGAAGGCGGGTCTCGCAGCTAGTAATATATATATATATATTTAAACAGAGGACACCCTCATTGATTTTTCTTTTGAAATCTAACTCTGCTTCGATTGACATTTTGAATTGACTAATTGAATTCATATCTATTCTACCTATTTCAATATTAATGTATAACTGAATTGCTGGATCATAGTTCATGGCAGTTCACTCACTCTAGGTCTATGTGATCAGAGTTGAAAGTAACTCCAGTTTATCCCTATTATGCATAACAATTTCATGCCTTGGTTGGGATGAGATATGTCAACTTGAAGAATGTCAAGTGTTAATCCGATTATCAGAAACCGGCGATTAATAATAGCATTTCAATAAATTTCATCAAGTGTTAATCTCATTTGCAATTGCTGATAAGTGCCTATGCTCGGATGATGAGCCTTATTAGTTTATAAATTGATAAAAGTATTAAAATGATAATGTCAGGTGGGAGAGCTAGTTAGAATCATCAATCGTTTCATAAACACACCAAGGCTTATATTTGCAATTATTACGGTTGGCCATTTAATTATCAAAGTGTAAATAAACGAAAATTTCAAAACATATTAACAATTTATTCGACATATTTATGTCATTTTCTAGATATCAACAACATAACTTTATCCCATCTACTAATTACCGCTTAAGTAAACGATTTTTGGCTAATTAAAGATTAATTAAATTATTAATACATGGTAAGATCAGGAATGAAATGGATATCTGTTTTTGGAGTGGTGTCCAGACACGAATTCTAATCCACTACATTTGCTGCCAATGCAGCAGCAGCGTTGATGTTGCTGGCCGATCGAAAACAACCATGGAAAAATGCAGCCAGGCCTCAACTGAGTTATTTATTTTTCGCTAGTTGATTCGTGTGGCATCGATCGGAGCTTCCCATGGGAACCTGCGGCTACCTGGACAATCTGAAACTCAACCCGCTTTTCGTTTCAATCCCATTATTTATCAACCAGGACATCGGCTTTCCCGGGGTGGCCGCTTTTCTTGCCAGAACATTTCTTTAGCACCGCGTACATCTAACCACTGGTTAATTGCTTCACTTCCACCCCGAAAACCTTCTATCCACTACGTTCCAAAAAATCATTCAAATTTCTTTTTAAAATGCTTGAAGAAACGGTTTTTATTAATCAAACTTGGCCTTTTTATACACAATTGATTTTGCTGGGATTAAAATATTCCCAAAACAACAGGATATAATCAAATTGAACCCCTCTGGCTTTAAGCTACTTGTTGTTTGTTTTGCCCACAACTAATATGGCTTCCTCTGGCTTCATTTTTACATCCACTAGTCGACCACTCAATTTATATATATATATATATATATATATATAAATATACCTATATAGTATATATATGTACAAAATATACATCCATGCCAAATGACAATTCAGTTAGTAAGGGCCTTGAAATATCAACAAAACTCGACTTTCTGATACGTGGAACAAATTTGACAAAATATTAATTATATCCCAATTTAAAATTTCATGATTGTAATTGAGCAACGTGAATTTCACGTTGCGTGATTTATACCAACAAATACTACAGTACTCTTACTAGCGCTGGTCTCTTTCGCTCTTAGATATAAGGATTGTTAGAGGAATTAAGATTTAATATTTAATTTCGTGTAAAAGCTAAATATAAATTCAAGCGCAATGAATAACTAAATAAATTAAACAATTACTTGAAGTTGGGTAAATATTTGATGATACAGACCAAAGAGATTTTATTTTTAATAGTATTAAATAACAATTATGCATCACGTGTTTTACAATGAAATCCAATGTTGTTTTATCTTTCGATTAATTCTATTATTTAAATTGAGCTAAATATTTGCTGTTAGATATTATAATAATCAAAATTGTCCTACAAATATGTTTAGAGGAGTAAAATAAATTTCCCAAAAAAATTTACAATATAATAATATTATATTATAATAATTAAAATAAATATTGTCTTGGTCTGGACAATAAAATTAATATTAATAATTAATTGTTGTTGTTTTGAGGTATTGAGGTAATCGAGCAATCCATCAGGTTCGAATGGGCAAAACATATCTCAAAACAAAAACAATTAATTAATATTAATGTTAATATTGAAATTTTTATAAAGAAAAATCTACTTGTTTCTGTATTTTCTTTTTCTTTTGTATTGACTAAAGATTTAAGGTTGATGTTTTATAGTTAATGCACAGCATTATAATTTCGTTAAACAGATAGGTACTCATATATATTCTATTTCATTATGTGCCTCTTTTTGGTACAGTTCTTTTTGGTATTCCCTGTTCTAAATCAAACGATATTTTACTTTTCAAAGATAGATTAACAATGAATTGGGGAAGAAAGCATCAGAAAGATTAAGAACGTCCCTTATAGTATCTAAGGATTTGTTTTGAAATATTCTGGCAGCTATTAAACTTCAAATTAAAACACTTTTTAGTAATAACATTCTTATTCTTATTATTATTATTTCTTATAGGCCAATATCCTGTTTAGTCCAAAGTGTCTTTCCATATCTTGCTCGACCACGACTTCTTTTTCTAGTAGGATTATATTCATATACCTTCCTCACTAGCCGATTCTTCTACATACGTAATAGGTGCATTTTTTATTCCATTCATCTTCTTTGATCCCATGAGCTGGCTCTTTCAATTTTGCACTTTTCCCGGATATCTTCGTTCTTTATTCATCTATCCTTGTTTTATTCTCAATTCTCCTTAGAATTTTCATTCCTGTGACTTCCAATATTTTAGTAGTTTTTGCAGTATCTGTTCGCGTTTTCCCGCATATGTTAATATTGGCCTCACAACGCTTTTATATATACGGATTTTTGCTTCAATATTCAGGAACTTGATTGAGCAGTTTTTTCTCCTTTCTTTAAATCAAATATAGAAGTAAATTATATCTCATCAAAAACACTTCTTGAAAAGATTTTGTTTTGCCGAGAGAAGCAGAGTTGTTGATTGATAAAGAGAAATCAATGAGTTTGTCTTCTGCATAGAAATAAAAAAATAAATATTTATATAGGTATATATATATATATATATAATTTATCTGTTTGGTAGTTTTTAAGGAATTTGGTGTTGGTACTTGGTGAAACATTTTTTAAATTATTGGATAAAAATACTTGGTAGGTTTCACATTAAGATTCACATTAATGTGAAACCTACCAAGTATTTTTATCCAATAATTTATCTGTTTGGTACTATATTTTCGAATGTTTAATCTTCATCGTCCATTTAATTAGAAATATTTTATCTGCTATTTCTCATGAGGTCAATTACCCGAATGGATAAAGTAAATTCGTTTTGATGTTATAACAAGCTAGTCACTTAAACGATTTATCATTCAAGTGGCCTGCTCGCTATAACAACAATACGAATTTTCTACTATATCCAATAATTGACCCCATAAGAAATAACAGATAAAATATTTTTAATTAAAAAGACTAGTCCCAAAAAAATAAATTATATATATATATATAATACCTACCTATCTGTATATATCATATATATGTTGAAAAAAAATATTAATTCTTTTATAATTAAAAAAAATTCAAATCTTAAAAAAACATCAAACGTTTAATAAAATTCAAACTTGTCAGGAGAATTTCTCCCTTTATAATGTCATTTTCAAATCTAAAAAGAAAAAGTTGCTTTCACTATTTACTAAAAAGCAACACTAAAGAAATTAAATATTTATTTTTAATATAGACATTGATACAAATTGCCTTGCCGACGAAATTATCTTTAATTCAATTAAAAATATAAATATATAGTAAAAATTATTTTTCTCTAAAAATTCTTGATGATTAATTTTTTATTAATTACTAATATAAGTTTAATTTATGAATTTAAAAATGATTAGATAATTCCCCATTAAATTTGCCTTAGAGTGTATCGTATACTAAATAGTATCAAATAGTAAAATGTTTACTTGGGATCTTTTAACTCACCAGTAAGTCTTTCAAGCTGCCCATGTTTGAGGAAGGCTCCAATTTGACTAGACACTTGAGCCCCCAACGAGAATCCAATAACATGCAGATCTTGGAGGGCAATTTTTCTGGCGTCAATGAGTGCATCGATTAACATGGCTGTGCAGTTGGCCACCGTTTGAATGTTGCGGACTCCTCGAGGATAACAGGGATAAGGCGCCCAGGGTCGATAATCCACACTGATCACATTGTAACCTCCCTTTTCTAGATAAACTAACAGAACAACAAAATAAATTAATAGATCGGATATATTTTGGAATGGAAAATCGGTTGAACGGGGTGGAAAAAATCGTCGACGAAAAAAAGAAATCCATGCTTGCGGACTAAATTAAAAAATTGAACTTTTTTGGGCTCTAGACAAAATCCCATGTAATTTTTCACAAAATCGTCAATTCCTAAAATTCAACCTGAATGAATAGTACAATTTCTGACTTTGGTTGAGATCATGAGTTCCAGTCTTTACCAGATGATCATTCGAATTCGCGCTTGGTTGAAGCCTTTACACCTTATGATACAAAAATATTTTTTGTTTCAATTAAACAAAGAGTACCTAGCTGGAACACCGAGCGATGCTCGGAAATCAGTTAAATGCGATATATTAATATTATTTTTCATTTTAAATTAAGGTAAAAAGGTCGATTTTTAATCGTAGCCAAAATAAAATAAAATTGAAATAAAACTTAATTTATATTTTTTATCAATGTTTACACCCGCTATGGCCATCATCAAGACATATCACTGCCCACAAAGTTTTGAATGTAATTGCAATTAAAAATAATATTAATATACACTGAGGTTCTTTCGTTGGCCCTTTTAAATCCTGAAAGAAGGTGGTACGATCCTTCGAATTGTCGAATTTTTTAAGAGAATGAAATTGTTATTCTAATAAATAATTTTATAGAAAAATACCTTTAATTAATTAAATTTGCAAATTCTAATTTATAATAATATTTGTAATGATCGGCTTGTGGGATTTAAAATTAAAAAATCAATTAATTATTAAAAGGAAATTGAATAAAATTGTAATTATACATTTTTATCGACGCAACCACCTGTGAATAATTATTTCAATTATCAAAAAACCCATCAAAAACAACTTAGCCTAAGATAAGACTGCGACAGATCGAATTGTCAACCCAAAAACCTCTTAACCCGTGGATTTCATCCAAATCGTTAGAGCCGTTTTCGAGATTAACTGATTCTCTATATACAAGAATTGCTGGTTTAATATAATAAAATTCGAACTCGCTTAAAATTTTAATATGATTTTTGATTTTCAGAAAAAATAAATATATTGGTATGTATAACTTGTAAATGTTAGGTTTGTATCTTTTTAGTTTTAAGCGGCTCACAGACGATCAACTTGGTTGCCAACATGCTGAGGACCAAGTTGATCGTCTGTGGGCTGGTTGGTGATTGATATTTCATGTCTGAGACATCAACCGACAATAAGGTTGACGACAAGGTTGGCGACCAAGTGAATCGTCCGTGAGCCGCTTAAGAGCTACAATGTTTTCAAAGACGGGCTGAAAAACAAACATTATAGCGACACTATTGAGATTCCGTTTTACTTTTGTACGGAATCCTTAAAAAGTAAAAAAAATGTTATGTATATCGAATAATTTCAGTTATAATTACTTAAATTCATCCCCTATAGTCTGAACAAAAAACACCTTAAATATGAATTAAAGAGAGGACCATATTTAAATATCAGAGTTAAATAAACTAAATCTATAATTAAAAAACAGCCAAGAATCATACGACTTAAAGTTGATTCTAGATGAGCCAATAGCTCGCGCTTCCATGGCTCATTGCTCTTTAAACTTTACAGATTTAAAAGAATAATTTAAAAAGTTCCTTCAGTGTCATTTATCAATTGACTCGAGAAAAAAGATATTCGACAATTCAATTATTTTTTAAAGGTCAATTTTCAACTAATATATAAAATTCTGAGCTATCTTTTTTTATTTTTTCTTCAAGATTTGAAATAACTCTTTTTACTCCAAATTTTATTTTATTTTATTCAGAGGTAGCGATTTCGTTTCATCCAAGCTTATTTAAATTGTATTTTATTGAGAAAGGGTAGTTTTTTGAGAACCTAATATTTAGCTCTGCCTGAAGATTATTACTTGACTTTGGTCAATTTAAATGAATAATTCTATTAAAGCTATTCATAGAAATGATTTTCTCAATGTTTCATTGAACTTTCAGAGATAAACAAACTACTTAAAGCTTTATTTGTTTTCGACAAATATCTTCTTTTCTATAAATTAAATGTTTGCTTTTTTATAGAAGCAACCGTATCGAAAATAATACAAAAGAATCAATCTTTGAATGATGGAATGTGAATCGAGATTAAAATATATGTTGAAATATTGACATAGAAACTCTGGGTATGACTATGACTATGACCAACTCGTTAATTTGGACCTCACCCTACTTCGAGTTTTAGGCATTTTTATTTATTCGGTAGTTTAAGAAAGACTGACTGTTGGATGTCCCCCTGGGGTCTGACCTTTCTTGGAATGACCACATTACTTCACAAGCAAAAGCTGTTGCATGTTAAGGCCGTTGCACACGATGCTTGTTTTCATAACTTTTTGTCTGCTTGCTCCCAATCAAAAGCATCCCAGGACCAATCCGGAAAATAGAACATGTCCTATCTTTTAAATTAAGCAAGCTAACCAGAAAGACAGCCAGCAGTGACGTCATTTCACTCCAAATTGCAAACCAGACCTCCCATCCCAAAAACAGGTAGAGGAAAAGGCCTAGTTTTCAGTGGGTTTAAGCTTGGCTTTTTTCCGGTCCAGATTTTTTTTTACGCCCATTCAACTTCTTACCATATACGATACAAAGCTCAAATTTCCCCCAGCCTCGAATATGGCTCTCATCTGTAGAAAGGAGCTTTCAAGCATTCCCTTGCTACCTTGGATGTAATTCAGAGCCGAGCTATCAGACTAATAGGAGATCCAGCATTAACTGACGCTCTCGACTACCTGGAACATATTAGAACTGTCTCTGCCTTTTCCCATTTTTATAGATAGGTACTATCATGGCGTTTGTTCTGACGGGATAAAATCAACAATCCTTCAAAAAGCTTCATTTGCGTGAAATAGACCATTTTCTAACATTCAACACCCCTTCTGATTAAATTGGATGCTAACCAAACAAACACATTCTGCAGAGGTTTTACCTTTTGGTGCAACTTCTTTTATTAATATCATTACAAAAAAAATCTCTAGTCATCGAGATTTGAAAAGTTAGACGAATGAAAAATGAAACCAATGAAAATATTTGTATACTTATACAATTCGTTTATTTAGTATTTACTAGGTGTTTACACATTAAATTGATAGTAGAATTAATTATTTAAAACTTATTTTCTTGAAACATGGCATAAAAAAAAAAAAAAAAAAAATATGAACAAATAAATTCTAACCGAAATGCGATTTCGCACAGTAAAACTTGAAATTGTTCTATTTCGTTCAAAATAAAAGTCCTGTCAAAAGAACGTCCTTTTCATGATTCGAATTGAAATGGATTCAGAAAATTTTCGAACAACGGATGGTTGTAATACAAAAATCAATAAAATTAAATTTGATTTTAAGTTGGCTGGGTGAATGTCTCTTGTTAGTTCCATTGGAATATCATTTCTAAATTTGAAATCTCTTTTCTTTTTTGTCAAGATGGCAAGAGACATGTCAGTCAAGACTTTTTTAGAGAGCGAGCGAAATGATGACGGGCCAAAAATCCAGTGAAAAATGGAAAAGAAGCAAGCGACTAAGCCACTTACATCGTCTGTTCAAACAATGAATTTTATCTTTGAACATCAGATATTAAATGGATCAATGGATAACTTTTGAAAATCACCCAAGCCTTTTGGACAATTCTTTCAGAAAAAGTCGGAAAATTTTTAATCAATTTTTAATCAAATCCATAAGTCGTTACTGAATTTTTAGTATGTTTTAAAAATACAAACTCTATAAGATCTTCTTGATCTTTAGTTATCATGTGTTTTTGAACCCAGACACACATAAGAAGAAAATATATTTATTTTCCCCTCACGTTTCAGGTGTTTCTAAACACGAATAAGAAAAATATTTGAAAGTTTTTGAGTGAATACAAAACAACGGCCGCCCGGCGAGCTTCGCTGTTCAACCATGCCAATTAGTGGATTCTTAAGATTCTTAATAAAGGGGTTTCAGACAAGAAAGTTTAAGAAAGCGACTTTTCTACGCCGGACTTGCCCAGAAGAGTTGAGCGCCGCCTGGCAATGCAAGGTTATGCATTCGAATCGAACGCTCTGTGTTGCGGGAGTATCGACAGGCGATAAAAATCCAAATATCATTGGAGCAGTATAAATTTAGTATTTTCAATACCTCAAATAATATTTATCTTGTTGCTAGTCTTTATACATAGTATTTATTATTTAACATCACATCATTAATGGGTATCATAGATGAAAACATGGAGGAATCGATTTGAAACAAACAAACAATGCTTGTACGTAATTTATCGAAATAAATATATCATTTTCTGGTGATTAATAAAAAATTTAAACTAAATTTTTTTTTATTTTAAATTTTGATATAATATATTAAATAGTAATAATATGATTAAATAATTTGTTAAGAAAAGATTATTTTGAATTTTCCTAAAAAAAAATTATATTATAACTTATGTTTCAGTTTAAATTTTAATACAATATAGTTTTTAAGGAATTCGGTGTTGGTACTTGGCGAAACATTTTTAAAATTATTGGATAAAAAATACATGGTAGGTTTCACATTAAGATATAAAAATAAAACGAATTTATTTTTATATCTTAATGTGAAACCTACCAAGTATTTTTTATCCAATAATTTTAATACAATATATTAAAAAGCAATAATATAATTAAATAATTTAATAACAAAAAATAATAAAAAAATATATTTGCTTTTATTAAAATAATGTCATGACAATATTTAATCTCTTCCAATATATACTATGGAGTCAATAATTATGAAAGTAATTTAATCATGATGTTCTAAAATTACTAAGAATAAAAAAATCACGTACAATATAGGGAGTGTAGGGGGAGGGATTAATATTGTTACGAAGGAGGTAGGGGTTAAAAAGACGTTCTAAATGCGTTACGTAATTTAAGTACAACCCCTAAGTAATTTGGTATATTTTTTAAAAAATATTCTTTATCCGAAAATGTTTCCATTTTTTTACTTTTTTCCTACCATGAGTTCAACATATTTTTTTATTGCCATTTTAATGTAACTTGAAGCAATAAATACATCAACAGCACCTATTTCAATTTGATTACTTAAGTTAAGTTGCATATAAACAAGTCGTTAGTTCTTAGAATGAGTTTTCAAAAATATTCAAAATTATAATGAACTCTCAGACACAACAATTTGTGAAAGGCTCAGTTAAATTAAGGGTTCGCCATTTTCGGTTTTTCCTCGCTTCCTATTTAAAGAGAATTAAAAATCAAATCATCGTCCATTCAAAGATGATCTTTTTAAAGACGTATTGAATTTTGTTTATTTATTGAATGAATCATAAGTGAATAGTGTAAAGTAATGAATAGTGAATAGTGTAAAGTAATGAAAATAAAAATATTGGTCCTCATAAATGAAAATAATTTCTATAACATAACATTCTGAAACAATTTGTTTCATTTCATTTTTTCATCTTTTATTAATAAAACCATGAAACGTAAGAATCTGAAAAAATATATATAGTTGTTTTTCTCATTAGATTCTACCTAAACTACGAATTTTCTAAGGAGTGAGTTTCATCAATTTTCCAGGTTTAGTTTTTATAATTTTTTATATCGGACAATGCTTTGTGCACAAAAGTATAAGAAACTACTAATTATTTATTTCTATTTTTAATTAATGTCTTTCATGTAAATAATCTCGTATAATTAGAGCTTAGTGTGTTGGAATGGCATCAAAAAAATAAGCTGAATTATTTTCCAGTAAACACCTGATAGGTCTAAAAACGTGTTAAATTGAAAAAAAAAATTCTAGTGAGTCCTGCCTCAGAGACTAGAAGAGATTCTTTGGAGTTTATTTGGTTACCTGGTCTGATTTCAGTATTCGGTGAAAAATTGTGATGCCCGGTGTAACCGTGGATGAGCATTTTAACCGGAACTCCAGATAAAAATGGAGCATTTTCCAGACTTTCTTCATTTTCTAAATCCAACTGAAAGGGATTCCCCTTCATTTCTGGGCTAAACATAAACCAAAGAAATAAAAAAACATTAACAGTCTAGGGAAAATAAAATTCACTTAAATACTAAGTAATACAAAATATTTAATAAGATTTAATGTCTGAATTTATAACTATAATAAATGAAAAGGGCACATTGAAATGAAATCACTTTAAAAAATGATTGAATCCCGAAATTCACTTTACATTTGAGTTTTCACTAGCCTCTACTTATTAGGTATTTTAACAAGCATTCATTTAAATACTTTTTGACCCAGAGTAATAGAAATGTTTTATTATTCCAATTCATTGAATTTCCCAGGGATGAAAGGGATAAACGCAGACCAAAAGCCAGAAATTGAATATTTTGCTTTATTAAACAAAAGGAGGGTATTTTATTTTTTTTATTTTTCAACAGTTTGAGATTTATTAAAACACTAGAAAATTTCTCTTGAAGTTTTATCAAAGAGGAATCCCTAATGGCTTTTGTAGGTAGATGAGTTAGGTATTACGTGTGTATTAAGTGTAAATATATGTAAGCGCTAGATTATATCCGGTTAAGTTGATTTTTGCTTCACCTTCTATTCTTGATTCGAGGCACTCTATATTCTGTATCCACTGCATCTTTTCCTGAATTCAAAACCAAAATAAAGAAAAAAATGATTTGGTTAAATTAAACAAAATGTCTCCAAAACATAATAAAATTTAACGTATTTTTTGAGGTAAATACAATATAAATATATGGTACCAAATTTCAGTGCAATCGATACATTGCTTTGAAAATCGTCCCCTAAAAATATTGAAATAGAAAAAATCCAAAATTTGTGTCGTGTAACACCCGAAAGTAGTCAATATTGTAATTGCGGTTATCTTCTCCTTTTCCCTTTCTCCTTCTTTCTTCATTATATAAGAATTATACAGTGTCCAGAATTTTCTTATGGATGAGGGAGAGGGTTGAAAATTTTTTGATTGATATATGAATTTTTAATTGAAAAGTTTTTGTTTTGCCGAGAGTAGCAGAGTTGTTGATTCACAAAGAGAAACAAAGAGGTTGTCCTCTGCTTGATGCAAATAAACATACACACATATATATCGAGATGATATATCTGTATATATATTATTTATTTGTTTGAGACTATAGTTTCGAAGACTTGGTCTTCATCATCAGTCTTTCTTCAACTATAAATGTTTTTCATGGAGTCAATATCATATGGATATTGAAAACTTGGTGTTCCTTCGTCACTGCTCGTCGGCTAGGAACCAATAAGTGACGAAGAAACACCAAGTTTTCAATATCCATATGATATTGACTCCATGAAAAACATTTATAATTGAAGAAAGACTGATGATGAAGACCAAGTCTTCGAAACTATAGTCTCAAACAAATAAATAATATATATACAGATATATCATCTCGATATATATGTGTGTATGTTTATTTGCATCAAGCAGAGGACAACCTCTTTGTTTCTCTTTGTGATATGAATTTTTAACTATTTAAACGCAAATAAAACTCAAACAATTACGACGCCAACCACGCTGTGACTTGGAGCCATATTGTTCCCTGTCTTCCACTTCCGGAGGGGTGAACCACGATTGGAATTAGGTGTACACCGTCTTTGGAATTATTTGGAATTACTTTGTAATTCATTAGATAATCTATTGTCATCTATTGTCTTCTACTTGGAAATGAAAGTGGAAGTGGAAGTAGGTGAACACAATTTCAGGTCGCGATTCACCCTCGCCACTTCCTATCACTATCTCTCGCATATAAAAATACAAGACACGGGTGCAACCGGTTAACACGCAGCTAGGTAAAAGCGTAGGTCGAATACGAACGCTCGCACAAAGAAGAGACCGAGGTTAGGGAAATCCGAGGGGTGAACCGCGACCTAAAATCGTGTACACTTACTTACACTTACTTTCATTTCCAAGTAGAAGACAATAGATTACAATAGATTATCTACTGAATTCCAAAATAATTCCAAAGACGGCTTACACCTAATTCCAATCGCGGTTCATCCCTCGGAGAAATCTGTATAGTGAGTTCTATCTCAGTCTCTCTCTTTCTACTTGTATATCCCCTCTCTTTTCATATTGTTCCATAAAATGTTGTCTTTAACTTTTTTTTTTATTTAATGACCTCGGAAATGAATCCATTTGGCCAGTTCCTTTTTGTTTTTTTAAAAAGTTACAGTATATACATTTTTATATTTACATATCCACAATTATAATTATATATCAACATTTAAAAATTTTAAATTTATATAAATAGTTTGGATGCAATTAATAGTCTTATTAATAATTATTAATAGCCGCTTGTATCTCGGTCTCATGACAGTCAGGATTGAAACAAGCAAGAATTAATTGCATTGATGTAGGGAATGGTATTTTTTGAGAAGATCTTTTATAAAATAAGTCAATCGCTCCAACATTTTTTTGAGCACCCCAGAAAAATGTGATTGACATCACCCATTTCGATGCCATCACAGTCACAGAAAGGAGTGTCTCTTAAATGAAATTGAAAAAGTTTTCTGGGGGTGGCCGCTTGACCCATTCTCAACCATACAATTAGGACTATTAGCCTTCTATATAACCGACTGTCATGAAACCATGATTTACATCCAATTCTGGCCATAACAGCGTGCAAATAGAAGCCTCTCGATTCTGAAGAGGAGTCCCAAAATTTTTGCCACAGTTCAATATAATTTTTTTTAATACTATTAATTGTATCTGCATAGGTGAGGCCCATGTTTAATGAAGCCCCATCAGTGATAGCCTGTTTTGCTAAAGAGTCAACAAATTCGTTAAACTGAATACCCACATGAGATGGACACCATAGGAATTCAACAATATTATTTATTTTACACATACTGTCACACATTTTATAAATTAGGTAGTTCTCTGACTTAGTTTTATAAAAGTTTTTAATTAATTTTAAAACACTTTGAGAATCTGATACAATTAAAAAATGTTCAGGTTAATTGTATTTAACTTTAATAGTAAAAAAACATGTTTGCACTTCGTTTTAAGAATTTTTTTGTTTGTGTATCAAAACATAATTACTTTGCTTTGCATATTTTAATATCTTATTAAGAATTCGAAAAATCAATCTTGAAAATAAGGGCAATTTTCTTTTCCTTATGACCTGTCTTTAGAGCCAGCATTTATTCCTATATAATATTTTTTACATTTTTGAAGGGTAACTTTCTGGTCTTTCGTCACTTAATACGTGCTGAGAAGTTAAATGGAATTTTGACAGTTTGTCTCGACTTTGTTTATTTCTGAACCCTAGCTCGATCCTTTTCACACACACTTACCACAATTCGGGCTATAATCAGGATTCACGGTGAAATAATTCCCTCCATTATATTATTAATCAAAAACTTTAGATATTCAATTTAGTATCTGGCTGGGTGAAATTCTTCAAATGGAAACATTAAATTAGCTGCTCTTATAAATGTTCTTCAGCAGACATGTTTTTTTATTAGAATATTCTAAGCTTTCACTCAGTTGTTCGACAGGAGTTTAATGAGTTTAGATAAAGACAAAGATAGCAAATGGAAAATATTCGCCTCCCCAACTGGTTTCAGAGGCCACTCCCAAGAGGACAAGACAACGGGGTCTTCAAATACGATAGCTTTCTTTATCCAAAATTCATACCGAACAAGCTCCCTCCCGCCTATCAATAAGACCTAGAGATATCTAGACGATTACTTACAAAATAATTTAATCTATGTGTCTGTATCTTAAAGATTTTTGAATGGCCTCAAAAATTCTTACTTACTAAACACCAATAATTTTTTTTTTTTTTTAGAAAAATATCAATCGTAATTTTCCAATTTCAATCAAAATCTAATGAGCTCTCAATCCTAATATATAACAAATATATATATATATATATAATTAATAACAACATTTGATTTTGATATTCTTATTATTTTTTGAGATAGAGCCGTCATCAAATTTGACCGCAAACAAAGAAACATTCAAAGAAACAAACTCAATCAATCAGTGACATTTTTACCAATTCTATGATGTAATTCGTATTAATTATTTTTCTAAATATACATTTGTAGGCATTCAGGTATACAACACAAATTTAATTTACATATTACATTTTTTAAATTAAATTTGAAACAATTAATTTAAGGGCTTGATAAAACTAAAATAGAGGAAAAGTTCCAATTTAATTAAATTTATTTTGATTTACCAGAAGTCGAAATATTTAGAATACACATTTACAAATTTTTTTTCATTAAATATTACCTATAAAGATATTATTTTTACAATATATTTGAAGTGAAACTTTTTATTGGTGGGTAAGTTTATAACAAAATGAAACGGGAATTACAAAGAGAAAGAGCATAAGAATTAAAGTGTAGGACCCAGTATAAGACTGATTTTCTTATTAAAAAAAAAGTATTTTCTAGATTATTTCCCTGAGAGGTGCAAAAATTTGTCTTCTTAATTTTGTAGTTTTTATATTTTTCTGCCCACCACGTTTAAATTAGATAACGCTATGGCTCTAAACTATCAAAATAATTTCAGAATTGAGAGTTATAGTTAAATAGTTGGGACATACTAGTATATGCCTAGCTTTATATGGGAATGGAGCAAGAGCGGAGCCATCAACACATTGATTTAATAGAGTCTTAAGTTAAGTTATTTTTTACTCAGTTATATTGTGTTGAATTCAAAAATAGATTGGTGTAGAAAATGTGGTAAGCGATAGAGCATATAATTGGAGGGTGCTCAATTCTCTCTGAAACTGCATATCTAGGGAGACATAATCAGCTGGCAAAGCTAGTCCTCCAACAACTGGGACTAATACACGGCCTTCTAAATATAAAAAACACACCACCATATTATAAGTATACAGACCACCAGTGATTGAGAATTCATACACGATCCCCTACTAGGACAGGCCCTTGCTTACGGATTAAACGATCTATTATAATAGACCAGATATTCTGCTAATTAACATCGAAACAAAAACACCATTAATAATTGACATATGAGTCGCTTTAACCCACAATATTAAGAAGACCGAAATGAAAAAACAAAGGAAATATGAGGAACTTGGTATTTAATTAAAAAATATCTGGAAGCTCAACAAGGTGACAATACATCCCATAGTTATCTCCGCGGAAGGAATAGTATACAAAAAACTGTCCAAGTCCATCGAGGAACTTACCATACCATCAACATAGTAAGAATCAGCCAGAAGGCAATACTCCTTCAAACCTGCCACATAGTTCGCAAGTTCCCTAATTGAAACATTATCTGAAAAGGGCGTGCGGGCCAGGGTGAATTTCTTTTTCGTACGTCCCTTAGAAAAGAAAATAACTGCCTGGGTAGGTGGAAGTTCACCAGCACTAGTGCTGAGTAAGTGTAACAACTCGAATAATAATAATAAACTTTCAATTTGATTAGTGTTTAATCGTGTGCATTATGAAACGTTTCAAGGAGACTCAGTGAATTTTCAATTGATCCGTTCATTTGTTTAAGTATTTTTTAGAGTAGATATTTTTTTTAATTCGCTTTGAAGAGTTTTCTAATTTTATTTTTATCTCCCGTTTCACTGGAAGTTTTTTAAAGCTTTGATATTAATTTCTTTATTGATTTAAGGCTAATACTTTATATCTCTCGCTTCTATTTTATGATTCTCTTCAATGGCTTTTTTCATTTTGTACGAATATTGACACAATAGAATCATAATTGCAGTAAGTTTTTTTTTTTTTTGAAATCACTAGGAGTAAACGACTGAAGAATCTATTATTTTTTAAGTAAAGATTTTTAGCCTGCCAAGTTCATATTGAACATAATTTCGAAAGTCTTACCTTCATCATTATTTTTAATTAGAAATATTTTATCTGTTATTTCTCATGATTTCAAATAGCCGATTCGACATTTTTTGTTTTGTTTTAGTGGTGAGCTGGTCACATAACAAACTTAGCTCACTACTACAGAAAAACGAAAAATATCCAATCGGCTATTTGAAATCATGAGAAATAACAGATAAAATATTTCTAATTAGAAAGAATGATGATGAAGGTCAAACCTTTGAAACTATAGTCTCTAAGAAATATATTTACATATATATGTTATTTTCATCTAGTAGAGGACAAGCCCATTGATTTCTCTTTATATACCTTTGCCTTTGATATTTGATCTCTAAGCGGGAGAATCAAACATGGAACTATGAGTGCTAATTAAAGAATGGATGGAGTTTTTGTTAAATATATACGACATTTTGGATTCTGTTTCCAGAGCAGCTATCAAAATTTGATTATTATTTCAGATAATAAATATGTACATATTTAATAGTAAGTAAGTACCTGGAACACCGAGCGATGCTCGGTATTGCATGTGTTTGTTTTTGATTTAATCAACCATTTGATTTATTTTGATTTAACCACCTGTTAATAATTAATTTGATTAAAAAACTTATCAATTTTTTTTTCCAAAAGTGAGACCTGCTATTGAATCGATTATTTCATGTCTTCAGCAATTGTTACCTATAATAATCGAAACATCAAAAATTCAATACCAATTCAATGTAATCGGAATTAGTAGTTTTCTATAGGCAGCCTTTCCATCAATTCAGCATTAAATTCTAACTCTCCATCTTCAATACCTCTATTTTTTTTATTTAACTGACAATTTTTAAACCAGCTATCTAATTAAATTGTCTGATTTTAATATATAATAATGTTTGTAATTATTTATTAGTGGGATTTAAAATTTAAAAACCAATTAATTATTAAAAGGAAATTGAATAATAATGTAATTATACATTTTTATAGAGAGATCCACCTGTGAATAATTATTTCAATTAACAAAAAACACATCAAAAACAACTTAGTCGAAGATGAGACTGTGACAGATCGAATTGTCAACCCAAAAACCAACTAACCCGTGAATTTCATCCAAATCGTTAGAGCCGTTTTCGAGAAACAGATTATATATATATATATATATATATATATATACAAGAATTGCTCGTTTAATAGTAATAGTATACTTAAGAATTTTTTTATTAAATTGAAAGTTTTTGCCGAGAGTAGCAGAATTTTTATATATTGAAGGAGACAATAAAAGAGTGTGTCTTCTGCTGGAATTATAAATTTTATTTATTTATAACGAGACGGGCAAAGCCCTCGAAACTATAGTCTCGTTATAAATAAATAAAATTTATAATTCCAGCAGAAGACACACTCTTTATTGTCTCCTTCAATATAAGAATTTTTTCTTTGCCACCTGTCTAAATTATTTTTATTTACAATTCTAAACTACCCGAATATTCGCTAATATTAACAGAAACTTATATCAGAGTAGGAAGTATAACAATATAATTTCCTCCCATTATAAAAGCTCGTTTTCATTATGATGCAGACAAACTAGTGCAAATTAACACTGTGCTTAATAAAACGTTAGACGAGAGTTTTTACGATGAAAATGCAAAATATAAAGACTCTTATTAGCCTCGAAATTATCAAAATGAAAACAAAATTTTTATCATATATAAGAAATGCATAAGATGCAAAGTTATGATATATAATTAAATGTATAGTAGATGATCGGGGGCGGGTGGTTTCGTTTGGCCGAGAGTCAGAGGAAAGAGACCAGAGTTCGAAATATGTGTTTGATATTATGTGTAAAAGTATTTATTTTGTTTCTATTTTGCTTGAATATTAAATCACTTAAAGTTTCTCTTTTGCTTATATTGATGACCGGAAGTATTGGAAAATTTATCACAAGTTCTAATTTCTCTGGCTTATTATAAGTTAAAACTCATTAATTTAGAATGAACTTTGATTAGTTATTCTGGATGCTTGGAATTCGTCATTTAACATTTAAAGGTATTTCCAGAAAGAAAGAAATTGAAAGATTGTGTATATGGTTCAATAATATTTATTAATTAACTAGAAAAAGATATTTCTATTAAACAAAAAGCTGAACCTCTAATTTGAATACTTATAAATTAAAAACTCTGTTAAATATGGGTAAGATCCTCCGAAACGTCGGTTCAAGTCTTGTAAAAAGAAAACTTTCCACTAAAGCTTCTTTTATTGGGAATCCTCTTTTTCTATTTACTCGTGGTCTGTCTTCCATTCAATCTCAGTTTTATCATTTTAATTTCATTTCCAAGAACGCCATAGAGTTAAATATTGATTTCACTCTCTATATTTTTATAAGTTTACAACGGATTTATTACTAATATTTTTCAACACCAAAAGTAATTACATTTGTGAAAAAACTCTGTCCTTAGAATAACTGAAATATATTTAAGCAAATTATAGGTTCAAGTTCAAATTGGATCATAAAACAATAAAATGATTATAAACTAGAGGGGGTGTCAATTTAAAGAAAATATTATAAAAATAGTTTTAAACAAACAAACTGCTCTTATCAGGAATAGTTTGTCTTCTAGCAGGATGGTAGAATGCCTAAGGAAAACTTGCTCTCGTTCGAAATCAATTAAATTCTTTCCTATAATATTTAAAAAGATTTTCATTTGATTAGCCAATTCAATTCGGTGGCAAATGAAGGTTTTTCTTTGTAAGTAAGTAATTTCCAAATTATTTATCTTTTAAAATTTAGGGAAAGCTGTGTTGGTTTATATTAAACATATTAATCACAGGAGTTTTTTAAAAAAGGTTATAGTGGTGTTTCACAAGTAAAAATAAAAATAATTTTTTTTTTATAATTATATTTTTGGAGTTTTATATTTAAATACTCTATATACATATTTCTGGTGTCTTTTTTTTGTAAACTCAAACTCCTGATGATGGATAATCTTTAAAGAATTTGGTGTCGGTTCTAGGTGAAACATTTTAATAGATAATAAGTAAAAATATATTTTTCTAGGTTTCTTTTGTAACTCCTGATGATGGGCTCATAACCCGAAATATATATCGAGATAAAAAACTCAAAACATATATTTGTTTTATTTGTGAAACCCACCTAGAAAAAAAAAAATATTTTTACTTATTATCCTGATGATGGGCTAAAAACCCGAAATATGTATAGAGTATTTAAAATAAAACTCCAAAAATATAATTAAAAAAAAATTTTAATTTTTATTTTTACTTGTGAAACACCACTATAACCTTTTAAAAAACTCCTGTATTTATCTTTTTATTCACAAACAGATGAAAAATTACATTTTCAGTAGAAAATTGAACGATATTTTAGTTCGATTCATTAAAATGATAAATGCAGCAATTTTTAAAAAATAAAGTATACCTGGAAAATAAAATTTCGACTTTGTTTATTGATTTTCTACTCAGATTACTTAGTGGCCCCTCGAATCATTTATCAGGGATCTTTTGCAATTCCTAATTTAGATTAAGGGATGAAAAAAAATGAAATATTGTCACTCTCTCTTTAAAAGGCAAGTAGCCAAGAATTTTTAAGAAGGTGCTATACACGTTTCAAAAGAAATTTTATAGTTTAAAGAGCCTTAAGATACAATATTTTCTAAATGGTGTGCTTGTATTATCCTACATTTCTAATTAGGGAGTGAATCATTTTTTATTACAAATTTTGCTTATAAGTTTCTCAAACAAATGTTTAATTTAAAGTCACGAAACTTGGCCTATCATTTCAAGGTAGAGGGGAGGAGTAATTCAGTAATTCAAAGCCACCTTAATTGCGTACCTGATGTATAAAGAGAAAATTCTTAAATTTTTACATTAAATTTCAGGGACAGTTTTGGCATTTAATATTAAGAATATTTACAAGTTTAGACGTTTATAATTTGGTTCTTATACTTTTTTAAATAAACACAAACCTATATTATAATGGCTAAAATGTACCTACAAGAATTCGAACGTAATAAAAAAATTAGGAAAATTATTTGTCTATTTATTACTTACTGTTAGTTTGAAAAAAATATTTTCTAACCTTGTGTAAAGCCAAAAAGTGACATTTCCATTCGGGCAGATTGGCTCTGCCAACAAACAATCTGAGTAATTCGAGTAATACAAATCAGTGTTGAGCATTACGTCAATAATTGAAGTAATCAGTGGATAAGCTGGAAAAACAAAAACAAAAAAATTGTAATAAGTCGCTAAATTGAATTTTGACAGGGTGAGTAAACAGATTGGGGTTCAATAAATAATATTGACTCTTTATTCAAATGGCATCATTCCTAAGTACACAAAGCAATGCAAAATGAAAGGTTTCTTTCTCCGAGCCAAATGAAAATAGAATATGAAATGAAATGCCGCATTTAGTGTCTTTCATTTTAAAAAATCCCTATTAATTCTATTAGTCAATTAAATTCACCACCAACAAAATCATTCAGATATGAGGGGGGGGGGGCTTAGCTCTTCCCTTCCTGTCTATTTTCACGTTTCTTTCAAAAGTCTCCTGCATTTCCTTCTTCTTTCTTTTAAGCAAAAGCCAGTCGACTGATAACACTGTATAATTTGTAACCGTAAACCAAACTATGGATTCCAGTAGAGTTTTATACTCTGATTATCATGCGATTTCCTGATTTTTTACAACAGGTCAGAGTTTTGAAATATTATCGGTCAAAACGACGAAAAACGTCATTTTGATCCATTTTCGAGTTCCATCAGACATTAAACAACAATATTTGAAATCAAAATATTTTGTTGATGTAATAGAAAACATTGAAAAGTTTTTATTTTGTCGAGAGTAGCATAGTTGTTGAATCATAAAGAGAAACAAAGAGGTTCTTCTCTGTTTGATACAAATATATATACATGGGTATTAATATATATAAATGTGTGTATGTTTATTTACATCAAGCAGAGGACAACCTCTTTGTTTCTTTTCAAAAAAAAATTTTGATTTCAAATATTGCTGTTTAATATCTAATGGGACTCAAAAATAGGTCAAAATGGCCTTTTTCATGGTTTTATAATTTAATATCTTAAAACTCTGAACTGTTTTAAAAAATCGGGAAATGCATAATAATCAGAGTATAAAACTCTAGTAGAATCAATTGTTAGGTTTATGGTTACAATTTTTTTTTTAATTTTTTTTCGATCGGTGAATTACTTACTATTCAAATGTCAGAGAAGAGAGAAGAGTCAATAAATAACATTTTCAAATCTTTTACTTGTATTTGTAAGGAGTGACCGGAGGATCTCGCCCTTTGGGCTGGCTTAAGGCTTCCTCGAGACGTCTTTACATAGTTGAGAAATTCATTTTCATTTCTTTATAACCCAGATATATTTTGGATATATACTCAGCTTTAGGTTCTCGGTACATGATCGTTCTTTGAGATCTGATAGGAGTATCAATCGAATCCCTGCACATCGAACTGAGTTAGCAGATATTTTGTTTATAAGAGTTCATTTTATCGATAGAAATAGATTTTAAATTTTCTAAGAAAAGTCCTAGAGGGTGTCATCTATTAGATCCGCGAGGGAATGGATTCTTTTTAATTATTATATGTTAGAAAGGTTGATTTTACCCTCTCGAGAATCGAATGCGAGTGCCAAAATTAGCAATCCGGGCCAATTGGTTACCCTGTGAGGTGAGCCCCTCTGACTTATGTAAACATGTTAAATATTTCACTCAAAGATTTAAATCTTCATTTGCGTAGTGATTCTAAATTTAAAAACATAACCATCCCAATTAAATTAAGAATCTTTAAACGTCGAAATTTTTCATATGAACATTTAAATCTTTAAGTAAAATATTTAGCGCGTGAATTATGTCAGAGAGGCTCACCTCAGAGGGTAAGCAATTGGCCTGGATTGTTTATTTTGGTACATGGGTTTGATTCCCGAGCGAGTAAATATAAGCCATTTCATCCCGAGTCTAATAGATGACAATTTCTTTTGATTTTCTAAGAACATTTTCTTAGATATTTTATTGTCGGCCCGGTTATAAAATTTTCTTCCGTCAGGAACCTTCATCCCATGTATCTTTTATCTATGCTTCATCCCAATGTGCTGTTTTTGAAGCTGGTGAGGGCTAAATTATTCAATATTGTTCTAGAGAAAATTATATTTTAATAATAATAAGAGTGAATTTCTCCTGAAAAGTTTCGAAGTTTAATAACCGCTTAGAGATAATTCTACAAAAGATTTGAATTTATTTATATACATTAAATAATCAATAAAAAATTTTACATCATAAAATATCATAGATTAGACCAGGGCTATCTAATCCGCGGCTCGCGGGCCGCATGCGGCCCAACATAAATCATAAACTTCCTTAAAATAATAAGATTTATATGTAGCGATATATTTATTCCCTTTTTCGAAATATGGATGAACATTTGTACAATATGTGAAGCTTTTTTTTGAGAATAAACGCAAAATTACTATAAACTCAACTATATAAGATAAAAAAATAATGAAGATTCGAATATTTAAAAATTCTTCTTCTTCTTATATTTTCACTTGCTAAAAAATTTATTATTTCAACAATTTATGCTACGACACTAACCAAGTCTATACTTATCATTCTAGTACAAAAGGAGACAACGAATTGGGATTTTCTAGAACAATCACAATTAATTGATAATTTCTCCCCTGAACTAAAACTTGTCAGGACTTGTCTTTTAGATCTTTGCACGTTCTTACATGTCAATAAATAATGGATAGTCAGCGACCCCTTTTAAAAAATAAATTATCATTCCACATATCCTTCTTTTAATTCTATTCGATTTAAACCAGGCTGTCCAACCCGTGGCCCAATATAAAATCATAAAATTCCGTAAAACATTGAGATTTATATGTAGATACTGGAAAACACACAACAATTTGGCCTGATAATTTTTTTCTCTTCTAAAATAAGAAATCTGAAAATCTACTGTGAAGTTTTCAAAAAATAAAAGTGCTAATTTTAAATTTTGAATCTGGAAATAGATTTCAAGATTTCCGAAAAAATAATAATCATTTTGGTCTATTTTCGACTTCATTTCCATTAGAAATAAATTTTCTACTTTGAAACTTTCTGATTAAATGTTCTAGAACAATAATTTTAAATACCGATGTGAAAGAAAAATAGAATATTGTCTCTTTATTTTAGAATTTTATATTAATTATCTAGCCATGAAAAAATGTAAACAAATACTAATACATAATATTACTTTTTGTAAGTATGTAGGTATACATATATAAGAAGCTATTTCCAAGTATAAAATTTGCGAAAAGTAAAATTAGAAGCCCACTATGAGCTAAAAAAATAATAAAGTTCTTATTTCTACATTTACCTTTTTTAAATAAAACATATCAATAGAATTATAATATCTTATCCGCGGTCTGAGACCATTTTTTTTCTTCAAATGTGGCCCGTGTTAGCCAAAAGGTTGGACACCCCTGAATTAGACTAAAGCTTGTCGATAAAGTTTAGCGATTAATATGTACATTTACTCATAAAGAAAAATCAATGGGGTTGTCATCTGCTTGATGCAAATAAACCAATATACGAGCCCCGTCCCATCTCAATTGGCCCACCAATATTTTTTCTTTTTAAATAAAATTATGCTAATTCACGGTAAATTTAATTTAAATATTTATTTTTATTATCATTTGGAACAACATTTTAAACAATTTAAAACATTTTATTGTAACATTTAACTTAAAATTATTTTTTAATTGTTAAAAACATATTTTTAAATAAAAAATAGTTCTTTGCTTTTCACGATTTTTTTTTAAGAATCTTTGAATATGTGAAATAATCAAGTAGGCTTTGCCTTTTTCCAACAAAAGAAAGTTTGTTTTGTTTATTATTAGTAAAAATGACTCGTGGAAAGGTTGTTGATGAAAAAATTTGCTCAATTATTATCAATTTATTTAAAAAGGGAAAATCAAACGCGGAAATTGGCGATCTAGTTAATTTATCAAAGTTTACTGTCAGAAATATTATTCGAGTTTATAAAACAACGGGTACAATAGCTACAAAACCTCGGTATGCGTCGAAATCCAAAATATCAGATGCTGATAGACGGGCATTGAAGAAGATTATTAGAAAAAACAGGCGTTCGAACTATGGTGATTTATCTGTTCTTTGGAGCGATGCTGTGGGGCGAAGTGTTTCAAGATCCACGTGCCATAGAGAAGCCCTTAAGTTAGGTTTTAAAACTTACAAGGTAATTTTATTGCAACTTGTTCCAATTTTTTGTAATTTTACTAATTAAAACAAAAAGAAAAACCAGCTTAAATGGGCTAAAAGTCACAGTAATTGGACGGGTGATGAATGCAATAGTGTCCATTGGAGTGATGAGTCTCGTTTTGAAGTTTGTGTTGGGGACAATCGAAGCAGAGTTATTCGTCAGAAAAATGAAGCTTTCAATTCAGATTGTTTAAAAAAGAAAGTAAAATTTTCTGCTTCAGTTATGGTATGGGGTTCAATGTCTGCTAGAGGTGTTGGAAAACTTCACTTCATTGATGGAATTGTAAACACCAATAAATATTTAGAGATTTAAAAAATCGTTACTTCCAACAATGGCAGATGCATTGCAGAATAATAATAATTTTATGTTACAACAAGACGAGTAGCCGGCCATAAAAATCTTTAAAATGGCTTTCTGATGATGATAATGTTCTACTTTTGGAGTGGGTGGCAAACAGTCCCGACTTGTCACCAATAGATACTCTTTGGCACACAATGAAAAAGCTATTACGAATACAACCAGCTAGAAACGTAGTCGAATTAAAACACAAACTTCAAAATATTTGGGATACTTTCACTCAAGATGAGTGTCAAAACTTAATACATTGCCCAAAAGAATTCAAGCCGTAATTAAAAATAAAGGCGACGTCACACAGTGGTGAAGGTTTTGGATTTTGTATGTTTTCCTTGTTTTTAACAATTAAAAACTAATTTTAAGTTAAATGTTACAATAAAATGTTTTAAATTATTTAAAATGTTGTTCCAAATGATAATAAAAATAAATATCTAAATTAAATTTACCGTGAATTAGCATAATTTTATTTAAAAAGAAAAAATATTGGTGGGCCAATTGAGATGGGACCGGGCTCGTATATATCAAATATACAAATATGATTTATTTGTCAGAGACTATAGTTTCGAAGGTTTGACCTTTATCATCAGTTTTTTTTTAATTAGAATTATTTTATCTGTTATTTGTAATGTATTCAAACAGCCGATTGGATTTAGATAAATTCGTTTTGTTAGAGTTAGAGTTCGTTTTGTTAGAGAAGATCATTGAACAAACGAATGCCTATTACATTACATATAGTATTCTGAAAATTATTTATTTATAAGACTAAGTTGAAGGAATAAAAATATTCTCATTTAAAAAATATTTGCTGAGCCTATAAATACACCGACCTTCCAAATTTTAGAATAAGAGGATGTATGGTCGTTTAAAAAGCTTAGACCAATCCTGCCACTTTTAACAAACAAAAACCGTTCAAAAATAATGGTTCAATTTTGACTGAAGAAATCTCATAATGCTCTACTTTGTTTCTTTCTGTCAATTAGTTGATTAATTTTTTCTCATTTAAGCAATGTTATACATTCGATAAAAAAGAAATATTCCTTATGAGCACGACTCAATATATCAATGTAAACTCCTGAAGAAAGGCTCGTTGAAAGAAATATATTATGAGTCTTGCTCATAAGCAAATTTCTTTTTTGTGAAACCTATCTGGTAGTTTATTTTTAATTTTACACTATTCTCTCTGAACAAAATAGAACTAGATCTATTTTAAGTCTGGATTTCACGATTTCTCGGCCAAATGTCTACTCACTTACCTTGCACATTGGAAGCAGAAAACACTGTCCAGGTTATCGCATGGATGCAAAGATAGAGGGGCGATTGGCTCTTCATTTTCGAGCAACTTCTTCACTTTATGCAATGACTAGAGAGTTACTGGTTTGCTTAGACCGAATCAACTCATTTATACTTGGTGTTTTTTTAATTATCAAATTGTTATCAAAAAAAAAGAGTGTCACTAAATTTATATCACATAATTAAGGCTTACTTATTATAAATATAAATTTCTAACGAAATCACTCTTAGAAAAAGATTTTATATCCTTTTAAAATGTAATATGGGATCCTGTTTAGTTTCGTTATAATGTCTTTCCGTCTGGCAGAGCATTTCTTAGCTTGTAAGCTAAATTGAATAACAATTTAAATTTACAATTTCACAAAAAACAAAAAATAAAAATAAAAAATTTAATTGAATGATTATTGTTCATTGGGTCGAATTTTACGTATCATTGCGAAGAGCTCTTTAAATAGAAATAGGTTTAATACTCAAAGTTCGGTACAAGGACCGGACTGGACTCTATATTTGTATCGCCACAATAGCTCTATGTTTGTCTGTCTGTCACAGCATTATAGGTTGATAATTTACTACCTAAATATACAAACTTGAAATCAAAAAGTTAAATTTTCCCGCAAATCAAAAATTGTATAAAAATTTTAATCGAATGATAAATTTGGGAAGCGTCGAGTTATAAGATAAGATAAGATAATTTTATTAGCAGACCAGGGCTTATTAGCCCTATTAACTCTCTTCAAATTTTACAATCATGTTTTTTTTAATTTTTTTTTAATTTTTATCATATTACATATTACAGCAAATGATCATGATTAATACAATTCCTAAGATGTAAAATAAAGAAAACTTTACTATAATATACAGGGTGGGACATAAATATCTACCATAATTTGAAAAGGTATAAAAAATGAAAAAAAAATAACTAGAAAAAAAACTGAATATATTTTTGAAAAGAACTTAAAATAATTTTTTTTAAATGTGTTTAAAAAATCAGACAAAAAAAAGGGGAAGGGGGGTCAAAAATGAAAATTTTAGCCCTTTCGACCAAACTAAACCAAATTTTGTATACATATTCTGTGGGCCTCCAAAAGGCTAGAAATGCAAAAACTAACCACCCGAAATGGGTGGAGGGTCAAAAATGAAAATTCTAGCGCTTTCGACCAAACTAAACCCAATTTTGTATACATATTCTGTGAATCCCCAGAAGACTAGAAATGCAAAAACTAACTACCCAAATGGAGGGGTGAGGTCAAAAATGAAAATTTCAGCCCAAAATTTGGTTGAGTTGAGAAAATTTTCATTTTTGACCACACCCCTCTAATTTTGAGTGGTTAGTTTTTGCATTTCTAGCCTTCTGGGGGTCCACAGAATATGTATACAAAATTTGGTTGAGTTTGTTTTCATTTTTGACCTTCCCCCTTTTTTTGTCTGATATATTTAATGTTTAAAACGCATTTAAAAGAAAAATATTTCATGTTCTTTTCAAAAATATATTCAGTTTTTCTAGTTAAATTTTTTCATTTTTTTATACCTCTTCAAAATGTGGTAGATCTTTATGCCCCACCCTGTATAATATAATATAATTACTTTTACAACAAAGTAGAAATGAGAATATTTATGTGGGGGTCAAAAATATTTTTTTTTATGATAGAACCTAAAGTATTCCTGTAAAGATCTATTTAAGAGGAATTAAGTTTATTTAAATGAAATTAGAACATGTGATCAATTGGTAAGTTGTTTGAATATAGTTTAATTAAGTTTTGCACCAGCTTCTGATGGGATAAATGGAAAACAACATTCATGTAATCAATTTTTATTTTTTAAATGATAAATTTAGTACAAGTTTGGTACTTTACAGACAGTAACACATAAAAAACTCAGCTAAAACCTTTTTAACTAGGCTTAAAATAAATATCGGTTGAACTCATTATTATATTAACAGGTGGTTGAATCATAATATAGTTCATAATTATTTAATTATTTTGATTTCTAAATTTTCAAGCAAGTTATATGACAATTCTAGAAATGAATTATATTTTTTTCGAAATTCAATCAGGTAGAGTATTTTTGTTTAATAAAAAGAATTGTTCTTCAGAGAGAAGAACAAAAAAGTCGAGACAAAAAGTTAAATAGGGGTAGCGACTTCTGATGAGCTATTGAATGAAGGAATCGAGAAAACACTCACCAGACACTCTTTAGATCTTTAGAACAATAGATCTAAAGGTACGTTCTCTTTTATTTTTTATTTTAATTAAAATGTAGCTGTATGCTAGTCAATCTGAAATTTGAAAAACTGAAGTTTTTGTTAAATAAATTTATAAATTTTCTCATTAATATAGAATACAAAGAATAATTGATAGATCAACGATAATTATTTTGACCGCGCTTATTTGAAAAATATATTTATCGCGAGACTACTGCGGATTATGCTATTGGAGTCTGCTGAGTCTTAAGTCTGGACCAAGAGAGAAAAATATGTAATCCATTTATCTACAATCCAACGTCATTTCGCGTATAGCCCGCATGACATTCGGATGGATCATCAAATGGATTTGATATCTCAGATGTTATATATTCGATCTCCCAGTCCACAGCGCTTGATCTATTAGAATGTATGTTAGATGATTGCCATTAATTAATCGAATGTTTTCTACATTTGATTTAATCTCGAATCAAATGTAGGGAATTTTTGTCAAATATTGATTGGAAATAATATCTGAACTTATATATTTCTAACTTGAAATAATGATGTTAAATAAATTTATAATTTTTCTCATTAATATATCAAAGAATAATTGATATATCAACGATAATTATTTATTATTAAGACTCCGCAGATTCCAATAGCATAATCCGCAGTAGTCTCGCGATAAATATCTTTTTCAAATAAGCGCGGTCAAAATAATTCTCGTTGATAAATCAATTATTCTTTGATATATTAATGAGAAAATTAAAAATTTATTTAACATCATTATTTCAAGTTAGAAATATATAAGTTCAAATATTATTTTCACTCAATATTTGACAAAATTCCCTACATTTGATTCGCGATTGAATCAAATGTAGAAGACATTCGATTGAAGCTTTTGTCTTCAGGGCGATTGTTTAATTACAGTAATCTAAGAAATAGTGGAAGGTTAATGAAATTTTTGACTTGATCAGTTTCGTTGGTACAAATTCAATTGAAAGTGGGTTATTTAAGAAAACTAAAATGGCGATTTAGGAACCAAGATGGTTTGTCGTTTCTAACACGTTCAAGATCCAAGTAGAACTATTTTAATTGTTTCCACTCATTGATATATCTTGAAAAATCTCTTTTGCTCCCTTCGTCAAGGGAGAAAACTTTAAGAACGACCGCCTCCCCCTTATCTATAATTTGTCCATGTTAATTGGAAAATTTCATTTTATGAAAGTTATATTATTAGTACAATTTAAAATAATAAAAAGGATTGAAAAAATAATAAAATAGTCTCTTTTTCTAGTCTATGTTAAGTGATAAAAAATCGTGTGGATTTTAATAGTAAAATAAAATTCCATTTCCACGAAATTTACACTATTATTTTAAATGAGCAATTTTTATAGAGATGCAATTTTTTTTTTTTAAGATTTGAACAAAGTCTTTTTTTGAACTCTTTGTCGTGGGAGGAAATTTTACATAGAGTCCCCATTTACGAGTTTTTTCGATTTTGATAGTGTAAAAAATTTCATTTTTTCGAAATTTACATTATTCTTTACATGAGTAATATATACAGGGTGGGGCATAAAGATCTACCACATTTTGAAGAGGTATAAAAATAAACTGCAACGGATCGTTGCTAAACTTTATCCAAATTCATTTGAAATATTAATATGTTTATTCCTTTATATAAATCAGATATCACTTGCAATTTGCAGTTCATGTTGACTTTAATTCAAAAATAATGATCGATTCTCATTTAACAGCCGAGGAATAACAATTCTACATTGGATTTTTGACATTTCGGTTATTATTGATAATCATTGCTTAAGACATGGAGGAATCGACTTAAAATCAAAAATAGCGATTGATTCTCATCTAATACTTGAGGAATAATAATTCTACATTAGATTGAGTTGTTTACCAAAAAAGAATTTAGTCTTTTTTGATTTTAAGTCGATTTTTCCAGGTTTTTAGTAGAGGTTGCCATTAATAGTCAAAACATCAAAAATGAAATGCAATAAGGTTATTCCTCAAGTATTAGATAAGAATAGATCGTTATTTTTGATTTTAAGCCGATTCCTCCATGTCTTCAGCAATGGTTACCAATAATAATCGAAGGGTCAAAAATCTAATGTAGAATTATTATTCCTCAAGTAATAAATGAGAATCAATCGCTATTTTTGATTTTAAGTCGATTCCTCCATGTCTTCAGCAATGGTTACCAATAAAAACCGAAACCTCAAAAATCCAATATAGAATGGTTATTCCTCAAGTACTAGATGAGAATCAATCGGTATTTTTGATTTTAACTCGATTCCTCTATGTCTTCAGCAATGGTTACGAATAAAAACCGAAACGTCAAAAATCCAATATAGAATGGTTATTCCTCAAGTACTAGATGAGAATCAATCGCTATTTTTGATTTTAAGTCGATTCCTCTATGTCTTCAGCAATGGTTACCAATAAAAACCGAAAAGTCAAAAATCCAATATAGAATGGTTATTCCTCAAGTACTAGATGAGAATCAATAGCTATTTTTGATTTTAAGTCGATTCCTCCATGTCGTCAGCAATGGTAACGGATAAGAAAACAACGCGGTTGCTATGGTTACTTATAAAATTTCCTCCCAAATTTTTACCATTTCACAGCGAGAAGCCTAACCATTCTTACTTAAGTTAGGTTAAATGAGCTATATTAAAACGATCAAATGAATAAATTTTAAAGAATTTAAAATTAAAAAAAAGTTCTATTTTACGATAGAGTAAAGTACTTTAAAATATGACACACACACACACACACACACACACACACACACACACACACACACACACACACATACATACATCCATTCATCCATCCATCCATCCATCCCCACGCACTTTCAAAAAAAATGGCACTTTTTGGCCTCTCGACGAGATTCCAGGTAATTTTTGTCAAAACCGTCACGTGCTAAAATTCAATCTCATTGAATACTTCAATTTGTGACCTTAATTGAGTCTATGGGTTCCGTAGTCTTTACCTGAGGACCCTTTGAAGTCGCGCTTGCCGCGAGACCGATTCCAATACTTTCTCCCATCCTTCGCATTGAATAAAGTAAAAATGAAAAAATCTAACTAGAAAAAAACTAAATATATTTTTGAAAAGAACAAAAATATTTTTTTTTTTTATTTGTTTTAAAAATTATATCAGCCAAAAAAAGGGGGAGGGGTAAAAAATGAAAATTCTAGTCCTTTCGACCAAACTCAACCAAATTTTGTATTCATATTCTGTGGGCCCCCAAAAGGCTAGAAATGCAAAAACTAACTACCCAAAACGGGGTAGAGGGTGAAAAATGAAAATTCTATCCTTTCCGACCAAACTCAACCAAATTTTATATACATAGTTTGGTCGAAACCCCCCCCCACCATTTTGGGTGGTTAGTTTTCGCATTTCTAGTCTTCTGGGAGTCCACTGAATATGTATACAAAATTTGGTTGATTTGGTCGAAAAGGGCTAGAATTTTCATTTTTGACCCCCTCCCCACTTTTTTTTGTTTGATATATTGTTTAAAACACATTAAACAAAAAATTATATTATATTCTTTTCAAAAATATATTCAGTGTTTTTCTAGTTAAATTTTTTCATTTTTTTATATCTCTTCAAAATGTAGTAAGTAAGTAGTAAAATGTGGTAGATCTTTATGCCCACCCTATATATATATATATATATGTCTTCGCTAAGAAAGAAAATTTTAGAATTCCTCTCAGCCAGCCCCTTTATGAGTAATTTTTCGATTCTTAAAGAAAAGTAAAATTATATTTAGAGAAAAAAGTATATTTTTGTTTAATCGCATATTTTAGATACACATGTAGAAATATAATTCTGTTAAAATATCTTATATCAGATACTCTGTTGGTGATCTGAAAAATCCTATCGAGACTTTAAAAAAATCTATAGCGTATATTGTATTTTGTTTAATGAATCGTACAAACAAAACCTGCAATTGACATGAAGAGACATGGACGTTGTCGAATTTCGAGAGAGTACTTCAAACAATGAGAAATACTTTTGCATTACTCTATTCATCCAACTCAATTTGCCATTTGGCGATTTATGTATAATATTCTGTCCCACATAAAGATAAGAGCAAAACAGAGTAAATTGAATAGATGCATTTTCAGATAAATCACCATAAAAAAAGATACTTTGAAAATAAATCGAATTAGTTATAAGTATTGATCAATAATATATTATTATTCCCAAAACAATATAAAATTGATATATATTATAACTTTTAATATGATAGAATCAGCGGGGTGAAAATTATTCTCAATAACCCACTTTTTAGCATAAAGATATCACTTTACTAATGGAAAACTTATTTTTGGATTGGATACTTAAGATTTAATTGAGATTCAGGAAAAAAAACAAATAACAATTTAATTTGTGACTAGAACCACCTTGGTTTATGAAGATATATCAATGAGGCTGCCTCTGCTTGATGCATAAACATATATATATTATATATAGTAGCTGGAGTTATATTACCCTCGGTTCGCTCGGGCAAGCCATCCAGCCTCTATCAAATGCGAATTAAATAAAAATTAACTTTTAAGTACAGAAATTATAAAGCTAACCTAAATCATCACATTCTCAAAACAGTTGCATTTAATTTAGTGAAAGAAAACTGCTTTTTATTTCCTTCTTCATAAAAGCGGGGATGGAGGGCTACCATAACATATAACCCCCATGGGGCTGCGAGGGTGGGTTGCGGAGTTATAGCGGACCCCACGGTCAAACCACCCTTATATTTATTATATATATATATATATTAGATTGATTCATACTATATATATTTATCTAGATTAATTTGCCGCAACGCTGACGTAATGCTGCCGTCAGGGAGCGCTGATGCCGTCTTTGCGGCAAATTTGAAATATAATTGTAATTCAAACTCGAATTTTGGAATGAAAGACTCCAATTGATTTTAAATTAAGAAACATTAAATTTATTGATAATTATTCCCCCCCCCTCACCACTCAAAAATTAAATATTCAATTCGCTTTTCTTTGCGCACAGAAAAAGAAATTAATCACATCTTATTTGATTTATATTTTATATATTATTTGTTTATTTTTTAAAAATTTGCCACTTTTTTATAATTTATTAAAAATTTAAATTTTGTTATTCTTATTTTTTGATTTTTACAAAATTGAACGATTTAAGACACGCATGCCCGAGTTTCTCATGGCAATACTGGAGGGAGCAGCCTGTCATACAAACAACACCTGATTGATCTCTTTTAAATATTTGGAGCCTTATATCGATTATCGATCCCAAATTTAAAAAAAAATGATATAATATAATTCTCCTCCTCACACGATCCCACTTATTTAAATAAATCTACATATTTTCACACAAAAAATATCACAATGCTGTAGATTATAGAAAAAAAATACTACCAGATTCATATCTAGAGCCTCATTTCTGTAGCTGTGTCAGGACGAAGATGAGGTGAAACTTTTAAGAGACTATGTATTTTCGGGAGTTTACAGGTATACATTTGGAGTGTGGTTTTTTAAGTGGAATAAAATTTTTGGAGCGAGACGCTGCCCGCCAGGGCACCAGCCCGGAGGGCCGAGCTTCGAGGGCGTGCCGAAGGCACGCACAAAAGCTCGTTTATATATAATTATCCATGTATATGTTTATTTGCATCACGCAGAGGACAACCTCATTGATTTATTTAACAACTCTGCTACTCTCTGCAAACAAAATCTTTTCAAATAGAACCCTTGGTGTTTTGGATTAAGGGAAGACTATTTTCCTATTGGTAGATCATATTTCTCAGGCATTAAGTTTTAACTTTTTATTCAGAACAAATCAAGAAATAACAAAAGTCTCGTGCAATCAATAAATAAACAAGAAAACTGAGCAAATATTCTCTCAAATTATTTTTATGAAATATTTATTAATCCAAATCTGCTTTTGAAAATATAATTTTTTCAACATATTTAAAAAAGTGACAAATTGAATTTATTGTCATTTATCTTTTAAAATATATTAATTTGATGAGAGTGCTAATGGTCTCTGGGGATCTAAAAATTAACGTTAAGAATGGCCATATTTCATAGAGATCCTGCTAAAAATAAAAGTAAAGATAAAAAAAATTCGATGGCAGTCTTTTTGATGATCCCATCAATTTAGCTCAGCCACAATTTCGGGAGGGTAAGTCTTGAGCCAGCTGAAGTGGATGGACCTTAAACTATCGAAAACCCGCCCTCCAGTCAACATTGAAATCCCAAGGGGCTGCTTTGGCCAGTCTCCCACGGGTAGAAGCCCCCAAAGAACTAAACTTCTCTTCATGAAATCATTTGTAAACATTTCAGGAATAATTACTAATTGATCTATATTAATCGCTTAAACTCAAAGTAGAAATAAATCAAAATGAACAATTTCAATGGATCTTATAGCTAAAGCTTTTGCAGCAATTCGAAAAGTAAGAAGTAGAATGCAAAGTAAGAATTAAGCAAAACCCGTAACTGTCCAGTCAAATGGATATTTATAAAAAGAAAAAAATAGATAAGTACAAGAGAATAAGTTAAATTTTGAAATTAAAAAATATGAAAATAAAACAAATAAATAATATTATTAAATTAAGAAATTAAAAATTAAAAAAATCCGTGTGTGTGCAGTCAGTACACCATTTGAAGTGTAACTTCCATAGATACCTAACTTTTCTAATTTCAGTGTAATAACAGTGTGTGATTATTTTTCATGTCACTTTTTTCGTGTTACTCTCTTTTAAACATTACGCCCGTTATATACATCTATAAAGCAATTTATATGTTTGTTTATTTATGGTTTACCTTATATACCTATATATATTTAATATACTAGTATATTTCCTTTTTTGAGTTATCGTGGGTATCGTAATCCAGACAGACAGAAAATAAATAATGGTTGAAAATGATTTTTCTCCACATTTCAGACGTTTTTATACATAGTGAGCAAAAATAAATAAAATAAATAAATTAGAGTGGAATTCAACACTATGACCGTCTGTAAAACCGAGTAATAGAGATGAGAACTTTTCGGCCTGTGACAGAGGGACAGAAAATATAAGGTAAGAATATAAGAGATTTTTTAATAATACTTTGTAAAGATGATTTTACAGATGTTACTGGTCTCTCTGGTACAAAAATATAAAAATTATAACAAGCAAAAATCAAGTATAAAATTGGCAGAAAACTTTTTCAAGACTCAAATACTTTTCGCAAATTTTAGTGAATTAGAAGATTTCTAATTTGTCTACAAACGGTTCGAGCAAGAAGATCGAAACTAGGCTGAGAGTAGTAGTTTATTAATACAAACTTTAATTTCAACTAATTATCTAAATACCATTTGTCAGTTCCTTGAATGCCATCTCAATTTTTCTAATATTCTGCAGTTTCCAACCGTAAGTTTTGAAGCTAAGCCCGAAATTTATGTAATTCTTTGTTTTGGATGGATAGACATTTCGGCACGAGTAAGTCCAGTAAATTCTCGTTTATCCGCGGGCGGATTATCCACTCTGTGGCTAATCCGTGGTCAATCTCAAGTGAAGAAGAGATGTTTTATCTCGAAACAACAAAAACTTTGTGCAAAAGTAAACTTTAAAAACAATGTAACTATGTGCACACATATAAATGTTTAACTTGTAAAATAATAAATTTTTAAACCTGCTTCTACTCTGAATAACCATTTTTCAAAAGCATTCTTGTGTTGATTTGTGTCCTTTTTTGACTATTTTGCGGCTTATCCGCGGTTGCTGCGCCACCCAATTCCGAGGATAAATGAAAGTTTACTGTACGTACTTTCTAGAGACTGTCTTGTACATTCACAGACTAGTTTCAGCATAAAAAAAATACCATTATTAAAATATAATTCAAGGCAATTTAACTATTTTTGAAAAAAAAATCAACAATAAACGACAAGTGTACAGGATCATATTTAATCAGAATTATTATTTAATCTCAATATAAAAACGACAAAATATGCAATTTCATTTTGATATTCTTGTTGGTTTTTGAGGTAGACACAAATTTGTCCATTAGCTTATTGACTTACAGACAAAAAAAAATATGTTTTTAAATATATTATTATTACTTTTCCGGTATTCAATATAAGGCTTTTTCAGATTGTAAGGTCATGTTTTCACTTAATTTATTCATTAAAGCCTAAGCGGTGTTTGAGAAATTTCAAAAAACAATCACTTTCTGCATAATTCCAATGCTAGGTTTAATATTAAAATCAAATCAATTGGAAAAAAAAGTTTCTTTTAAATTACATACACAATCTCTTTATCTCACAAAAATATATATAAAGGAATATATCGATCTAACTACCTACTCATAATCCAACCTTTAAGCTAGAAGAATTAATAACAAAAATTAATTAAGATTTAAGTATTCTCAAGTATATGAAATATTTTAATTAATATTCTAAAATACCTATAAGTTGAAGCTGCTTTGACAATTATTGTAAAAATCAAGAAATTCAATAATCCGATTTCTAATTTTCTCTTGAACTGTCTATATTTTGCCAAGTTTATAGCAAGTGAATCGTTTTTCCTAATCTGATGCGTAAATTTGAATTGTTGGTCCAGGAAAGATCAATTATCTCAGGAGTGTTACGAGATGGAATTTCCCCAGCTAAATCTTCTTCTTAATAGCAAGATGAAGATGTTCAAGAATATTTTTCAGTTTTCCGATCATTACTATATGTTTCTTTCTTTTATTTTTGGTGATTTGGAGCAGCTTTTCTTTGCTATTTTTGAGCGTGGATAGAATGTATATATCGGACAGCTCAAGACGCACCGGATTGTTTATCGTGGAGCACCTGACCGCGACGGCCTTCTCTCGCACGCGCAACCAGCGCATACAGGACTCTTGTCATGAATGTAACCAGGAAAGAGCCACGAATGGCGTTGATCCAGGTGGGTGTGTATACACAAGGTATACGTGAAATATAGCGGGGGTATATTCCACCCTCGCAAGTGTTGAAGCTATCAACATCTAGCGAGTTGACAACAACTATTCAGCAAAACCCATGTACCCACGAAGCCGTTCCTGGATAGAATGTATTTGATCTGACAGCGCAAGACGCACCGAATTGTTTAAAGTGGAGTCTGTAGCCGGATAGAATGTATATGGGGCCAGCTCTGAGTAAGAGAATGCCAAATCTTTTGAGTCAAGACAAAAAGTCTCAATGCAAATTGATTATGCAGATATCACGCCAACGCGCGCCAAATACACACTCCAAATTCCTAGAACGCGATATATATGGTACCTATCACTAGTTTAAATGAATAAAAATAAATCTAATACCTCTAATTTCGAAAATACTATATATATCATCCACACCGAATTCCGTCGCTATAATAGAGTCTGTTGATATGTTTGCGATAACATGGTAAATTTAGAAACAAATGTTTACGAGGCAGTATGGTTTAAAATTAATATTAAGGCCACTAATAGATTTCTCTACACCATTTATAGATCTAACGATAAGAGATATGATGAATTTTTTGATTATCTCGGCAATTGTGTCAATGAAATTCCAAATTCGGAAGTTTCTTTCCTGGAGGACTTCAATGCTCATAATAAGAGGCCATCCATAAATTACGTCACACGTTAAAGGGGGGGGGGTTAACAAAGTGTGACATCGTGTGAGAAGGAGGGGGGGGGTCGAGTCATAAGCTTCGTGACATCATATGTATAAATATAAAGTATTGAAACTCAACTCTAACGAAAAACTTTAAAATGTCCATGGACACAAGATGATTAAATTTTGTATCAGTTGATTTGATTTGTTGTTTTGTAACATTTCAAAAATGCTTGATTTATTATTGATTTTATGAAAAAAGATTTTAAATCAGTGACGGTTGGTGACTTTTCAACCAGGGAATGCTGTCCAAAAAACTATATTCATTTTTTGAAATATTATTTTAATTTTTGCTTTTTTTTTTACAAATTTCATCGAATACGGCATCAATTTCGTTATTTTTTTAAATTTAACATTAGATTTTTTAAATTATATTTTGAGACCTTCGCCCCGAATGGATACTGCTTTGTGGGAGTGAGGATAGGAATCAGAAATTAATTCTAGTAGGTAAGTAATAATAAAAATTGCGTAAGATGCGATGTAGGTTTCACAAAAAAAAAAGTTAAGTTAAATTCTAGTAAGCTATGACTTATTGTCTATTGCATTCTTAGTTGTTTCCAATCTTATATATTGAGAGTTCTTACAAATGGATTAGTCTAAAGATTCTCATATAGACTGAAAGGGCTGAAAGTAATGGAAGGCAGCCCAGAGGTAGTGAAGAAAGAAAAAACTTATCACATATCCAAATAAGGTGTAATTTATTGGTTTTTCATTTTCTTCTTTCTTTCCTCTTTTCGTTTCAAACCGACCTTCCGGAGGTTCTTCACTCCTTCTTCAATAAATCCTTGAAAAAACGGGGTTGGTCATCATTCATGTTTTATAATTTTGTAATATTTGTTTGTAGAGCTTGAAGAAGGAGGGAAGAATTCTCAAGTTTGGATATGTGATAAATACTTTCTTTCTTCACTAGCTCTGGGTTGCCTTCCATTACTTTCAGTTAAAATTTCTACCAGTTCGTCTCTCTCCAAAGACAATTTGGTGCAAATAAATTTTCATATAGTTTTTGTAATAATAGTTCCTCAGCGAGAACTATTTTTATTCGACTAAAACCCGTTTGAACTTGTCTTTGACATGCTTGAACTGAAAGATATACTAGGCAGGGACTTCAAACCTTCTATGTGCACCCTTTTCGGAAAAATTATTCATTTTAATTGGCTCTTGAAACTATGCAACAATTTTATTTCATTTCGAGAACAACAACAAAACAAAACATGTTTTTTATAGAAATATTTGAAATAACAGATAATAATTTGAAAATTTAAAGATCTTTCTGAAATTTTGAAATTGACCATATATACCTATGTATTTATGAAAATACTCTAAATCTTTGAAATTTTAAAGATGCGCCGCATCCACAGCATCCATGGAACGCGAGTACAGTTGAGTCACTGTTTTAAATAGAAATAGAAATAATTTTGGAAATGCTGTTTTAATGTAATAATTTCTAAATTTAAAATTGCAAAATATTTAACGTCACACCAGGGGAGGGGGTCCCACAAATGTGACCACCTGTGACAAGGACGGGGAAGGGGTTCCAAAAATCATGAAACTCGTGTGACGTATTTTATGGATGGCCCCAAAGGACTGGTTGGAATACTCCAGATCCAACAGCCCTAAAGGCAAAGCTTCATAATTATTCTCTTCATCTTGTGAGCCACATACATATTCCCCTAGTACTGATATAGTAATGATATTTTAATGTGAAATAAGTGACCAAGAATCCTTAACTCATAGTAAATCAATATTAAATATAATATTTATTTACTCTTATCTTTATTAAAGATGTTTCACCTTGCACCAATACCACAATCTCTACTAATTACTGATATAGTATCCGATATTGTTTTCAGGATACCGGCAATTCTAAAAATCATTCCGCTGGATCCGACGATATCCCAGCTATTCTCATAAAAAAATTATAAGATTATAATTTATTTTTGTTTTTATTACTCTCTGGTATCTGATTCATATGTATGTTAAGGATTTAAATGAGTAGTGTACCTATATAGAAATGAAAAAATATAGTTTTTTTAGAAAATTCAAATAAAACATATTATTGAATTCTTCCTAATAGGAGAAAGTGTTTTATTTTTATACCACAAAGCTCTAAAATATCTACTTTTATGCAATTGCCCCTAAATATGTATTTTTATAAAATATGACCTAGGTGGCTTAAAAACATTTAATTGATAAGGATATTTGACTTTTTTCTCTGCAAATTATTAATCAAAATATGTAATAACAGAAAAATTTGCTAATAAAAAAGATTTAAACTCTTCAAAATTTGAATTTAAATGAATCCAATAAATACACATTTAATACTGACAAAGTTAACTTGAATAAAATTATACCTAGATAATCTTTTCAATTCATGAGTTGTTTACAATTAGCATTTATCCTATAAATCCTTAAAATATCCCATAAAGTCCTTTCCAGTGAGCGTACGTCTAAATTAACAAAAACAAGTTTTGGAAACGGAGAGAGAGAGAGGGGTCTGCTGGTCTCTCGAGTTGTCCAGGGGGTTGGATGGGATTTTCGATGCGGGAGGCAGGGATGTGGGTCGAGGGGTTGTTTAACGCATTCCATTCCTCGTTTTCCCTCACAATTTCACTCTGCACTTGTCAAGGTTTATAGATTCTTTTGTTCTCGGAAACAATATGTGACTTGGTTATTATTTTACTTTCGTTTTAGCATTCGCGATTAACGCAAGTAATTCAGTATCAGACGACCACTAAATTTTAAATCCATAAGTCTTAAGTAAAAAAAAGAAATTTTCTTCGAAAAGAGCTTATTGACTAAATAAATTATAATTTATTCTCTTAAAATAATTCCCTAAATAAACCTTAAAAAGAAACTCTTAATTAAAGTATGGCAGAACCAATTAGGCATGAAAAGCTAAATAATAAGCTTATTATGCTATTCCATCATATTTATAATCACTTTTATAAATATTTTAATATTTTTTAATAAGCTTACAATGAAATATTTTTTAAAGGGGATGCACTGTGCTCAGTGAATTGGTCTCTTTTGTCCGCCGATGCTATTTTATTCATGTCCATTTGTTTAGAATAATTTCCCGATATAGAAAACCCACTCCAGCTCCACGCTACGATTATAGGTAATTACTTTGCTGCTTCAACGGAAAATTCACAAAAACACAAAGCATTATGTAGGATTGTTCAATTGCTTTTCAAATAAAACGAAAAATCAATCTCTTTTTCAATTTTGAATCGAAGATGTTTTTCCAAAAGATTGGCATATTTATTTACTTTAATAGCTCCTTTTTCTGTATAGATTAGGGTTCCATTTTTCTCGTGGCCCAATCCGGGACATTGACCCCCCCCCCCCACCTGATTATCATTTTTTTTTTCAGAAAATATTTAAATGAAAAACTAAAATGAAACATGAAAATACAGTAAAAAATTATTTATAGTATAATAATTGTATGGTGACTGTAAACCTAAGCATGCGCGTATCTACGAGATGAGTGAATGCGTTCATATAGTCATGTACGCAGAGACGTGCGAATAAAATATAATCGAATATTATAATATTCACATGATATGATGAATTATCTAATTCGGGACATTTTCAGGGACATATATTAATACGAGACACGGGGCTTTAATCCGGGACGAATGCTCACCCTAGTATAGTAGCTCAAGGGTGGTTAACCTATGCCATTCTAATATCTTATGAGCTGCCTTCGTCACACAAAGATGAAATAAAATCATTAAATAAATAATCCTACTACTATAAATTAATATTTATAAAACTTTCACAATATAGAAACATTATTCAGATGATTTTAAAAATGAAAATACAGTAGAGCGTCGATAATCCGGATTAATTGTGGCGACCCTGTCCGGATTATCAAAATGTCCGAATTTTCGAAAAGAACCAACAAAAGGTCGTTTGAGTTCATAACAAAAAGAAAACTTGCTAAAACTGTTAATAATTCACTTTCGTGGTTAAATAATTGGAGCAGAAAAATAAAATAGATGGGTGAACCGCGACCTAATATCATGTACACCTATTTCCACTTGCACTTTCATTTCCAAATATTTCCAAAAAATTCCAGTACTTTAAATACTAAAATACCGAGGGTTGAACAGCGATTGGAATTAGGTGTACACCGTCTTTGGAATTACTTTGGAATTCATTAGATAATCTATTGTCATCTATTGTCTTCTACTTGGAAATGAAAGTGGAAGTGGAAGTAGGTGTACACGATTTTAGGCCGCGGTTCACCCACTTTTTTTTAATAGATGCTGATTATGCCGTTTCTCGGCGAAATAAATTTTGTACAAATTGTCTATCTATAAACACCGCTGACATAATAAAAATGCTAACTCACAATTAGTGTTCTTCATATTGAATAACATCGTTAAAGAATTGCCCCAAGTCCTCCTAATCATTTTAAGAAATATTAAAAATAAAATAATATTTAAATAAGAATTTATAGTTTGACAAAAATTCAAGTCACACATATATATATATATATATATATATATATATATATATATATATATATATATATATATATATAATATAATATAATATGAGATAAATAAAGGTATTCCGAAAATTTTTTTACAAAACTCTTTTCTTGAAATCAGAAACATCTGGGGAACACTTCCCTCTCCTGGTATGGCTGATAGTAATGTAGCTGCTATACAATAATTGCGATAGGAGAAAGAGTTGAGAAAGAAGAGAAAAAATTTTAAGACTCGGTACACTCTCTCATAATTTTGGTTATTTGACAATTTTTTGTCAGACAACGGTTTGAGCTAGAAACCCTTTAATTTATTTTTAGCCACTTCATAGAATTGCCGATGAGTTAAAAGCTTCGCATATAACCACTCGATGTTTTTCTGCATTTTTCATCCATACGTTTTGAAGCTATAATAAAAGTCCTAAAATTTAATAAGTTTTTTATTTTAAAAATACAAATATTTTAGCACTAAAACGAACTTACTATTAATTCCATTATTATTATGATTTCCGTCCAAAATTTGTTTTAATTTGAAAGTTTATAATAGGAAAATAAGGACAAGTTTTTATGTGCGACTTTTTTATTTATCAGCCAACGTTTCGTCGACTTTGCCGATATTCTGGTTTTAAAAACAGTGTCGCCTCATTCTATTTATGTTATTTCTGTTTTATATCTAATTTAATTGTTAATATAAAAAGAAAAGAAAGACAAATTGTTCATGTGAATGTGCCAAATATTTTTAGAAATTTCTGTTTCTGATGGTCTTCAATGATAACGAAGATAACAAGAAAATTTAGACGAATGTGTGGTATGACTATGTGGTGGGTAAACTATTAATACATGTTTGTTCTGGAATTGTAATTGTATTTTTATAACTTGATATTAATAATGTTCTTATAATTGTAGAAGCCCTGAAGAAGTCTGCAAAGTCTACGAAACGTTGGGTGATAATTAAAAAATTCACACATAAAAACTTGTCCTTATTTTTCTATATAAACTTTCAAATTAATTCCATTCTTAAACTTTCCAGGTATCTAGATAGAGAAAACAACAAATTATGCCTGAAAATAATTTTTCTTCACGCTTCAGACATTTCTAAACATGAATAGGCAAAAAAATAAGCTGACGTGTTCTGATGTGGCAATCCACTTGACTTTAACATACAACCTGGCCCCTAAAATTATTTATAATCATGTAGGGGGGGGGGGTAGTTTTTGCATTTTTATACTTCTGGGGTCCCACTGATTATGTATACAAAATTTGGTTAAGTTTGGTAAATGGCCAAGAATTTCATTTTTTGACCCTAACCCCCCCCCTCCCATTTTGGGCGGTTAGTTTTTGCATTTTTAGACTTCTTGGGGTCCACTGATTATGTATACAAAATTAGGTTGAGTTTGCTCAAACGGCCTAGATTTTTAATTTTTAACACACCCCCTCCACCCCCCTTAATTTTGGGACCATATGCACCAAAATCTAATCAGTTCTTAATCTCAATGGATCAAAACTACGTGTGAAATTCCGTTTCGATATTCACACTTGTTTTTGAGATAGCTCGTCCACAAAAATTTGATAACGCACAGACTAACAGACAACCAGACAACCGGACAACCGGACAACCAGACTAACAGACATTTTGACAAAACAATTATTATCTCAAAAAATATAATTTTTTCGATGTTCACTTATTAAAGCTTTTTTGTAGAGCGAAATGCCATGGTTTAGCTCAATTTTATTAATCAAAATAGTTTCAGCCGTTTTTGAGATATTTCGAAAAAAACAAGGAAAAAAAACACTTTTTTCATGCACGATTACAATACTTAACCATACCTGTATGGTAAAGTAAAAAAAAAAAAACAATTTAGCTCAAACCTCAAGAATACCGAAGTAATTCAAAACGAAGCATAGTTAATTCTTAACCGTCCTAAAATACTGCGTATGCTGTTGGAATATTTACAGCCTCCTTAATTACAATCGCGTTCCTTGCATCTTAGTAAAATTAATTGAGAAGTCTGATACTTAATATCGACTAGATTATCACCGATCATAGAGTGCAATTGGACACGTATTTCGACAAAGAATGGCCAATACAACAATATTTCGGGGTGTTTATGCCACTTTACTCTCACCTCTTATAATTTAATAAGGATTCATTTATATAAATAACAACTTTTACTTACGGAACCTCGTTCTCAGATATCCAGGACTGACGTATTTTCTATGTAGGATTGATTTATTGAGTTATTTTCAGTTAAAAAATATAAATATTTCATTTCTTTATATGTCATTGACAATTCACAATCTGTCACATACAAATATATATTTATTATTATTTTAATAATTTGTTTTTTTGCAAAATGTTTTTCTCTCTCTCTCTATGACGGAAATAGCTAAAGAAAAGAAGATACTGGAAGGGAAATCAATTCTCATTTGATTTTTTAAAAACTCATTTGATATCAAAAACACTGAAATATTTATCAAAAGAGAAGCTTAAACCAGCTAGAATGCACATTTTGAATGAGAAAATCTCATCAGAATGCATGACGTTTCCTACTCCTATTTCTGGAGTCCTTTTCAAGTGCTGTGCCCGAGGGTTGAACTGCGATTGGAATTAGGTGTACACCGTCTTTGGAATTATTTGGAATTACTTTGGAATTCATTAGATTATCTATTGTCATCTATTATCTTCTACTTGGAAAAGAAATTGGAAGTGGATGTGTGCACAATTTTAGGTCACGGTTCACCCCTCGGCTGTGCACTAAGACTGTTGAAAAACTTCTTCTCAGAGAAACAAATTGATTGTTTGTAAAGTTCATATCGACGCGCTTAGATGTGTGTCGTCTTACTTGCATTGAAATTAAGCAAATTAGGAAATACTCAATTTTAAAGTCGTTATGAATCTAAATTAATCGAGTTATCGTTAGCAACGCCTACGCAATTGGATGATAGTTATGGTGGGTACATCTGCGTAACAATAAATTAGACTAGAGGTCAAATTTGGAATTTCATTGGTGTTTTAAAATTCTTTAAACCAGGGGTGGCCAACCCCGCGCCCCGCGTCCCGCGCCCCGCGCCACGATTCGTAACTAATTTAAATCTATTATTTTTTAATTATTTTTAAACATAATTTGATAACAATTAAAAAAAAATAATAATATCTTTTGCTACACATATTATAATCAATTAATTATATTATATCGTTTGCCTTATGTAATTATGTTGATTTATTTTATCCTATTACTTATTCGTTTCTAATAATATTTTCAGTTGGAATCATTCATTGCGCACCTCCTTTCAAAAAGATGTGCCACTTCCGCTTTAAACCCCACTGATAAACTTTTTCTTCTTTCGTGTCTATGGCAACAATTAAACTTGGGGAGGATGGTGCCTCCACGCGCGGTGTGTCCACAAACGATTGATCAAGCATACGCCCGGCGTTCCCCGGTAACAGGTCTCTAACCTGGCTAAACCTTCCACGGCGATGGCAACAAGCAAACGGCCCTTTTTAGGGCCAGCTCTCACGATGATCTCGGTGAACATCGAGGGATTCTCTGGAGAGAAGTCATCTATTTTATCTGACTGATAATAATAATCATCATTGGTAGAGATAAGGAAGAACATATGGGAGATGACCGAACTATGAGAAACTCCACTCTTATTACTATACCATATATAAGTGACATTTATGCTAAAATGTTCCTTGTAGAACATGCTAACTAAAAACCTTATTGCTTATCGAGGATTGACTTAGAGAATTTCACGTACCGAAGAGTTTGCTTGTTGATAGCCTTTTCCATGTTTTCGGATAGAACATTTGGGATCGCGAACCTTGTTGCTGTTGCTGTGTGATAAGTGTAGAGTCCGGTCTAGATCTTTTGTCAGGGGGGGGGGCAAGCTTGAATTTGCCGCTGCTCTCACCCCCCCCCCTAAATGCTATATAAAACAAGTAAAGTATGATAAGTGGGTTATAATAAACAACCATATGTTTTTATAGCCTCAACAATAAATCATTTAAATTTTAACCCCATTGTATTTTAAAATTATATTACAAAAAATTTCCTGCTTCCCAAAATATGCCGCTTCATAAAATTTCCCGTCGGGGGTAGGTGCACCCCCCTCCCCGCCCTCTGCCAGCCCTAGATCCGGTCCTGATAAGTTGTCACTATGGTGGGTTACTCATTAATATAATATCACCTTTATATCAAAATTAGTTTAAGTTAACTTCTACTCTCTATATGTCTAAATTCTCGCCTTCCTCGAATATGGCTTACCTACTCTGTTGCTCTGGGCGCAATTCAGGAAAGATCAATTAGTTTATTAGAAAAATTTATCCATTTTAAGGGTTCCATTCAAAAATGGAACCTTATGAATATTCTTATGTCTGTCTTTCTGTCTATCATAATAAGAATAAACATTTGAAATTTTTAATTGATATGTATTTATTTTTCTCAAAATAAAAATAGGTAATGAAATTTTAATCGAATCATTATAATTTATTTAAAAACATTTACAAAAAATATTGCAAGTATAATTTTTCTGCTTTCTTTTTGTTAATTTGTGGAATGGTGGAATCGAGTTGTCCATTTGTAAAAAAAACAAAATTGGAATTAATATATTTTATAAAATAGGAAATAGAAGAATATTTTATATGGCGAATTAGAATTATATTAAAATATTAATTTATTAGTCTAATAATTTTATGTATTTCTTTTACAGATCACTTGCCGATTCAATATCCTGCTTACCGTTCACCTTCAAGAAAATTTATTAACTTATGAATATGATAATATGTATAAGTATAAATACAGTGAAACCCCTCAAATCCGAACTAAATGGGCCTATAACCTGTTCGGATTTCAATTTGTTCGGATTAGCCGAAAGTAGCTTCGACAATTGAAGATAACTGATATCAAGAGTAAGATTAAGTAATATTTTGTGTATTGAAGGAGACAATAAAAGAGTGTGTCTTCTGCTACATTGTAATAGACTGATGAAGAGGGCAAAGCCCTCGAAACTATAGTCTCGTTATGAATAAATAAAATTTATAATTCCAGCAGAAGACACACTCTTTTATTGTCTCCTTCAATATATAAAAATTCTGCTACTCTCGGCAAAAACTTTCAATTTAATATTTTGTGTGTTTCTATTATTATTTCATTGTTTTTGCAAAGTGATTAAGCTAAAGAATTTCACTAACCAAATTTTTCCATTTTTCAATCCTGGATGACATATATTAAGTATACGAGCCCCGTCCCATCTCAATTGGCCCACCAATATTTTTTCTTTTTAAATAAAAATATGCTAATTCACGGTAAATTTAATTGAAATATTTATTTTTATTATCATTTGGAACAACATTTTAAACAATTTAAAACATTTTATTGTAACATTTAACTTAAAATTAATTTTTAATTGTTAAAAACATATTTTTAAATAAAAAATAGTTCTTTGCTTTTCACGATTTTTTTTTTTTTTTTAAGAATCTTTGAATATGTGAAATAATAAAGTAGGCTTTGCCTTTTTCCAACAAAAGAAAGTTTGTTTTGTTTATTATTAGTAAAAATGATTCATAGAAAGGTTGTTGATTAAAAAATTCGCTCAATTATTATCAATTTATTTAAAAAAGGAAAATCAAACGCAGAAATTGGCGATCTAGTTAATTTATCAAAGTTTACTGTCAGAAATATTATTCGAGTTTATAAAACAACGGGTATAATAGCTACAAAACCTCGGTATGCGTCGAAATACAAAATATTAGATGCTGATAGACGGGCATTGATTAGAAAAAACAGACGTTCGAACTATGGTGAATTATCTGTACTTTGGAGCGATGCTGTGGGGCGAAGTGTTTCAAGATGAAAGTGGAATATTTGGTCAAGGACACTCAGCGACCCACAATTTTTTTCAATTTTAAAATGATAATCTAGTTTTAACTAAAGTTTGAAATTTAAATAAAAATTCAAACTTTAATAAAATTAATCAAAAAAATAAAAGTTTTAACAGCTTCATAACTAATAAATATTCAATCCAAAGGAAATTTAATGAAAAAAACAATTTTTTTAAACTTTTTACTTTTAATAGAATATTATATTGAATAAATTAAAATATATTAAAAACAATACAAATCTTTTAGAAAACAAAGGAATTTTTTTTTCAAATTTCAAAAATATTGATTAAGGGAGAAATTTCTACCCGAAGGTTTAGGTTTAAAATAAACGTTTTTAATATTGTTTTCTAGAAGATTTGTCTTTTTTTTAATATTTTAAAAGAATTAATAAATTTAACAAATTATTTTTTCTTTTCAATATATTTTTAAACTTTTGAAAATATCCATTGTCTTAATTTTGGGAAGAAATAGCCTTGCTGGAATTAAATAGAAATTTTACCTGGAGAATTATAGGTACATGCTATTCATATAGAATTTGGAAGTGAACCAGTATATAAGAATAACAGAATTTTTTTTAAACTGCTCTTTTATAATTTAAAATGATCATTTAGTGAAATTCGGTATGTAATTTTTATTTATTTTTTTAATTATTATTATTATTTTCTTCTACACTTTTAAATTGATAATATTTTTTAAATAAATGGTTTCCTTATTGTAGTTAGAATATCATAGACCTATAAAGCATCGACCCATAGACAATGGAGTTTCAAAGCCTTTCTTTCTCACAGGATTAAATTCTTTTATAAACTGCCCAAAAGATATTTACCCTTCATTACTAATTAGACCTTTTCAAATAAGCAATAACTAAAACCCGAGCGAAGCGTTCTAAGAAAAATATTTGAAGTAAAATTTTAAATGATCTTATTTTAATAATTTTAAATTGAATGTTTTTGTGCCGAGGGTAGCAGAATTTTTATATATTGAAGGAGATAATAAAAGAGTGTGTCTTCTGCTGGAATTATAAATTTTATTTATTAAATAAAATTTATAATTCCAACAGAAGACACACTCTTTTATTGTCTCCTTTAATAAATTTATTGAAATTTCGGTTAAAGTCAATATGTCGTCGAGTGTTTCTGATAACGAAAATCCAAGTAGAAGACTAGAAGAAAGTGAAAAAATTGAATCATCTAGTCAATTGTGTGAAATAAAAACATCATCGAAGTTTGAGAAGTTTTTCAATTTTGATCTGATAAAAAATAAAAAAAATGCAAAATGCTTAATATGTGCAAAATTAAAAATTAATAAAATTATTAGAAGAAAAGATGGCAACACGTCTGGTATGAAGAAGCATTTATTAACTTCGCATCAAAATGCTTTTCAAGAAATATTTGACTCTTCTGATCCATGTTTAAAACATGCTATTTACGAAATAGAAAATGAATTCGATCACCAAGAAACACATGATGATAAATTGTTTGAAATAGAATTGGCTAAAATGATTTATAATTGAATCATGTATTTCAACGTTACAAGCCACCTTTACCAAAATTTGAAATTCAGAACAACTTCAATTAAAATTAAAAGATTATTGCAATGTGTCAAATATTTCTTATATTAAACCTATTTTAGATGTGAAAACACGTTGGAATAGCACCCTTGAAATGATAGAGATAGGAATCCGTCTGAAAGACGCATTAAAAATATTGTGGAATGCGTGTCGAGTTGGAGTACTTGTACTCCAGCTCGGCAGGCAATAGAAAGCCAGACATCGTAGCAAAGGATGCGTCGGGGGTGGTGTGGGTTTTGGACGTCCAGATCGTCTCCGCGCTTGCAGGACTGGGTGTTGCCCACCGAAACAAAAGAGAAAAATATAGGGGCAACTCCAGTCTGGTGGACAATATTGCGGAGCGATTTGGCGCCGGGGCGGGCTCGGTCAGGGTAGAGGCCATCACACTCTCGTGGAAGGGAGTGGTGGCATAAAGCGGTGGGGCCCCTCATCGCCCTGGGTATATCCCAAAAAACAATTAAAAATTTGACATATTGGGCGATGAGGGGATCTCTCCTTAATTTTTACACTTTCAGCAGAAGAACATATAGAGCGGGTGGCGAATGATTATTAATTAAAAATACAAAAAAAAAGAAATGTGAAATGTGAGTCAGGATTAATCCTGGCTCTCTCAGCCACCCGCTCTGAATCTGAATTTATTTGTTCTAAAGCTGAAAGTGTGAAATTTGTATAATGAACTTGATCTTTGTAAGAGGCGGCCCGCTCCTCGGAGGCCCAATAAACTAAATTATAGTTGTTCCGCCAAATGCGGTTTCTTAGGATTTTTTTGAAATTTATACAGATTATTATTTAAATACTTCTGCATCGATTGGTGACAAAACGAAATTTATGAACAATACAGTTCCGGAGATATTAAATTTCAAAAATCGAGTTTTTCAGGCTCTTTAACATTGCACTATACGGGATATCGGAAAATTTACATACATATTTAATTATAATTAAGAAACCCTTCTTACCATTTTTATAAAAAACTTAGCCAACAATAGCCAATACATATTTTAAGACAATTTTGATTCATAGTTACAACACAATTTCTGAGATAATAAGGAATAAATAATGAAAAATGTATAAAAAAAAATTACCCTAAAATCAATTTGGCAACTGCACATTTATTTAACCAGTGAAAGATGTATAAAGCGCGCAGGCCGTAGATTTTTTCAAAATTATAATTTTCATAAGGTGTAACGTAGGCGTTGATTACATTTGTTAAAAAATAACAAAACAATTTTTATAGAAATAAATCCACCTTTAAAATGTATTTTATTTGTCATTTTAATATAAAAATATTCAATCTCTTACAATGGTACCCATTTCGTCAAACGAGCACGGGATTGGCTAGAATTGGTACATAAACAGCAAAAAGTTTTGCCTTATGAACTGTGAATCCTTGTCTGTTCTATATACTATAGCATTAGCTTTTTGCTAGTATTGTCATGAAAGATTAAATCCAAGTTTGCCTGAATTAAAATTAAGTAATGATGAATGGTTATTACTTGATAGAATTAATTTATTTTTAAAAAAATTTAAAGTCATTTCGAAAGCAATGAGCGGACAAAAATATGTAACATTACATTTAGTAATTGTTGCTTTCAATAGGTATACTATTATCAAAAATAGAATATGAATTAGATAATAAATTTGATAGAAGCATAATAGATGAAACTCTGTTACTTGCATTTAAAGCATCAATCTTGCATAATTAAAAAAAAAATTTAAATTCTAAATAAAACAAAATTTTTTTTCACTTTTTCCAAATTTTTTTTTTATTGTCTAAGACACGTTTCGGGTCTAGTTGAACCCATCTTCAGTTATTAAAACAAAGTAGTCTCTTCTCCACACCATTTACAAAATTAACATTTCATGTAATGTAGAATAAAATTAAAATTGAAATTAAATTCACAATCAAAGAGACATAAATGAAAGTCAGAGAGAGAAAACATAATAATTACATGACTATAAGATACATTTTTTATTACGTATAACTTTATATAAAAATTATAGTCACTGGAGATTGAGATAGAATTAAAGAGAATTTAGAAACTTTAAAAATGAAAGATGATAAATATTGAAAAATTATGCGGTTATTAAGTCTCTGTTTTGTATTACCAATATATAACTCACTGCAATCACATTTATTCATGTATATCAAATTAGTTGATTCCTAGAGAAATTGAATGACAAAGTTACAACATGGGAATCAACTAATTTGATATACATATATAAATTTGATTGCAGTGATTTATATATTGGTAATACAAAACAGAGACTTAATAAGCGCATATACCGACACAAATATGCGATAAAAACAATAATATCTTACACTCTGGTTTGACAAAACATCCAATAGAGAAAGTCCACTGTGAGAGAAGAAAATTTTGAAGTAGTACTCCAGAAAGAAAAAAACACCTATAACAGATTCATATTGAAGAGTTTATATATAAATAGATTGAACGCAAAATTTAACATTCTGTTTGATTTTAAACTTAGCGGTCAATATAAAGACTATATTTAGTAACGTATTATTTTCAAAGATAGTTGGTAAAAAGAATTTTTCAATATTTAAGCTCTTTCATTTTTAAAGTTTCTAAATATTCTTTAATTCTCTCTGAAACTCCAGTAAATATAATTTATATATAGAGTTATACATATACAAAAAGCATGTTACAGTCATATAATTATTATCTATTTTCTCTCTTTGATTGTGAATTTAATTTTAATTTTATTGTACACTACATGAAATGTTAATTTTGTGAATGGTGTGGAGAAGAGACTTTTCTTTGTTTTAATAACTGAAGATGGGTTCAACTAGATCCGAAACATGTCTTAGAAAATAAAAAAAATTTTTAGAAAAAGTGAAAATTTTTTTCGTTTCACTTAAAATTTCAATTTTTTTTTATTTATGCAATTGAGGAAATAAATTATTAATTGTGATGTTATAAAGTGTTACAATCAAGAATATTTTAATTTTGGATATTCTTTTAGAGTTTATATTTATGAATGAGTTTTTTTCCCCACTTCTAAACCATCCTATTGACTGATAATTCATTCAAGACCACACAAGAACACTGCCAAAAAATAAACAATTTTCAGTTTTCTTCACGTTATCTTTTATATTTGATGTATTCCTGATGATGGGCTAACAACCCGAAATATATCGAGGAATTAAAAAAAAAATTAATTTTTTTTTCCTCTTTGTGAAAACCACCAACTCTAACCTAATATAATTCAAATAAATATAGTTTTACCTTACTTTTTAAATAGTTCAATAATAAATATCCTGTGAAATATTTCTTCGTAAGGAAAAAATTTAATTTCAGTTATTTAATTTTGTATATTTTTACTATACTATAAAAAAATAAGAATGTAACGATACTTGACGAGACCAAACGAGACCAAACGAGACTAAAAGAGAGCAAACGAGACCAGACGAGACCAGACGACACCAAACGAGACTAGCCCTGACGAGTCGAGACCGAGACCGATACGATACAGTCTTTTTTGATAATTCACGAGACCGAGACGATATTTTCTCAAGTCTCGTCTCGTCTCGTATCGTACGAAGCCCTAGTCGGGCCGTAAGAGAGGCGGGCGGGCCGGGGAGGGACTTCGCCCAAGATTATTTTAATTTTTAAAGTAATGTACTTAAGATGTTTTCGAGTGACCTGTAAATATAAATTTTACATTTTTTATTTTTTTCTTTGTTGTTGACATCTTAACGAATAGAAATGAAGCACTAGACACGAAGAAAAATATAGTTTAAAAACTACTAAAAAAAAACGGTTTTGCAAGAATGCACTAAAAAGTACAAAATATTGTAGTAATCTTTTAATTCTTACGATATATGCATTCTACCCTTGACAATATTTTATCTTCATTGCGGATTAAACGCAAAAATAAAAAAATTTGTTTCAAATTTTATATCCTATTAATAAACTGGTCACTTCTTTATGTCAAAAAGCGTGGGGGCTATATCGAAATTAATTAAAAATACATGCTTCCACGCGTTTTGACTTAGTAATTGGACATAAAGAAGTGACAAGTTTATTAAAAGCATATAAATATGGAACAAAAATTTATATTTTTGCGTTTAATGCGAAATGAAGATAAAACATTGTCAAGGAGTAGAAATACCTATATCGTAAAGATTTAAAGTTTACTACGTTATTTTTTACTTTTTAGTGAATTACTGACAAAATAGTGTTTTTTAGTTTTTTAAACTATAATTTATTAGGTAGCTAATTATTGCTTATAGGAGTGTATATCTTTGTTAGCTTGACATTTATCTTTCCACATTAATAATAATGAAAATTCTTTCAATTATCACTTTGCCCCAAATCACGTATCATTTACATAAAGTAAAAAGATAAACATTAAAATTCGAAAATAAAATAATTAATACAAGTTTCAAATTGTTATCCATTAGATAAATGGTTGTCCGTAAATTGAACGTTCAGAAATAATTTACTATACCGTTAGAGAAAAAGCGATTTTAATGAATTCGTTTATCTATTTGATAAAAGCTTTAGGGGAATTTTGTAAATAATGTAGATCGACATTGTTAATTAATTATTGTATTTATATGGAACTTGAAATTGTTATCTTCATTCTAATACAATAAACGGTATGATTTTTCGACTTTATTAAAAGTTTTCGGTAATAGGGAATCTTCTGAACGAGCAGCCAAAATTGAAAGCGAACACACTAAACTCAATTCACTCTGCTTTATTAGTATCATTAACGCTCCAATCGATTTTAAAACTTTAAACCTTGGGTGATTTTATTACGAAAATTCCATACCTTATTTTCTAAATACCTTCGACTCCAAGCCACCACCCCTTGGAATTTTCTCCTTCTTGTCCCGATGCATCCTGACGACAACCTACCAGAAACTGCTGTTTATTTGCCATCACAGTAAAACCACTTGTTTATACAGCTGCTTTTCATTCCTTTTTAACGGAAGTATTTTTTCAAATTTTCACATTTTAATTGATAAAGAGAGAATTTCTCCTGAAATATCTTGATTTTTAATAAACGTTTCTAGATTGTTTTATAAAAGATTTGTATTTATTGTATACATATCAATTTTCTCCTCAAAATACTTAAGAGAGTTCGAGACAGCTTATCTATCTGGTTGATCTTCGAAAAAATCTTTTGTATTTCTGCAGAGTGATAACATGTGCCTACTAAATTTTTTAATAAAAAAATTGTTAATAATGAGATTAATTTTAAATAAAAATCTTTGTTTGGATAGTATTAATAAAAAGAATATTGAGATACATTTTTCTCGTTATAAAAACATTTATTTAACACAAAAACATAAAGGTGGAAGGTTACACTAGTGCTTTTGTTATATTCTGTTGGCTGCAAATAACTTTTTATTTTTCATATTTATGAATAACTATTTAACTAGAATGTCAAATCTTTTGAAAAATGTATCGATTCATAAAAGTTGAATTATTGATCTGAATAAATTTGTTGAAAATGGTATAATTTGTATATAAGTTATAGCTCTTTAAAAGCTCAGTCCATTTTCTTCCATGTTAAAAGGACAATTTTCAACAATTTATTTCTCGGTAATGGAAAAGACGATCAACTTCAAATTTCGGGAATAAATATTTAATACATCAATGATTCGATGGTAAAAATTTGAGAATTTTCTTATAAAAAATAATAAACAGCCCCGAACCCCCTTAATATAATAGATAAATGGTTAGTAGATAGAAAAAAAAGCACCCAAATAAGTTAAATGAACAACAGTGACTAGAATTGGATATCATAGATGGGCTACAGTGTTTCATGAATTCGAACATCATAAAAAGAGCGCCTTAATTCCATTTCCTCAGATACATGGACATATACATTATTTAAATTCACGAAAACTGAGCATATATAAAACTCAATGATCTATTAAAAAATATCTTGTGACTATAAAAACATTTATTTTCAAAAGATAATCTTAGAAAATGCAATGCATAATAGCCATGGACTGAGCGAGAGAGAATATATTCGGCGAAGCAAGTGTTGGATACAACTTAGTGTAACCCACGACATGAGACACAAACGACTTTCAATCAGACCAACAGATCTAGATAGAAAATAATACATATTGACCTCCAGCCACTGAACGGGAGATGTTCAAATCCTATTTTCACAAATTGAAACAAACGGATGAACCTCGAGCACCCTCGAAAGGGTCCTATTACGATGTTGCAAATTGGCTTTTAAAAAATAAGTTAGTGAAAATAATAGAAACACGCTAGATCTAGTATATACCAGGGCTGTCTAAGCATATCTTGCCCACCGGGATGCTCAAATCAGCCCTACGCTTCCTTGTCAGAAATTTTTAAAAACTCTGTTTTTGAAGTGATAACTTCTTTTGGCGCGCCTTGCACACTTTTTATTTTACTTGGCAGTAAATGGGATTGAGCTGTAACGGTTGCCAATCGTCACGATTGGTCTCTGTGTCTTGATCTCGTACCAATACAAGCTACAGATGGCGCTGCAGCATTAATATTTTTTTTTCATAACCAATGTGACCGCGAAAGTTTAAATAAATAAAGACCGAGGGGTAATATTAATTATTTATATTTTTATAAAAAATTGGTTCCCAGTAGTTCAGGATGAGCTGTCAAAAGATATTTATTTAAATAAATAAATTTTTTTATTATTATTTATTAGAATTATTATCACTTCTGTCGTGTGGTCTTAAGCACATACCCGAATTTTTTATAGAGACTAGAGCGAATTTTAATACTCCTTGAAAATAAATCATCAGTACCGAAATGTTGTAAAAAAATACTATAAATACTAGGGGCTTCTAGTGCGGCGCCCAATGACATGATTTGAGCATATATCAACTTGAATCAAAACGAATTTTTTTCATTTTACATGTCCTAATGTGTTTTTGATTTCACATTTTTATTGGCATTTACACATTGTAATGTATGTTCTGAATTAAGTTACTATATCTTGGGATCGTCAATTGGGAAATTATGTTTAAAATATTAAAACAGGCGGGAATAAAATTCAGGGAGAGAAGACTAATCTACAATCTATATCAAAACCAGACGGATATTATAATTATTGGAGATGAGCAAAGAGAAGCCAAAATAAAAAAAGGTGTAAGACAAGGATGTGTGCTGTCTCCCATGATTTTCAACTTATACATAGAAGAAGCGATTAAAGAATTCAAAGACAAAATTGATACAGGTATCGAAATCCAAGGTCAAAAGATCGCTATGTTAAGATTTGCCGATGACATTGCCCTTCTAGGAAGCAATAAAAAAGAATTAGAGGACGCCCTGAATGGAATTAACCAAATCCTAATAGAAGAAATCAAAATGAAAATAAACAAGAATAAAACCAAGGTCCTAGTATGTACAAAAAAAGAACAAACGAGACAGGAATGCATCAAAATTAACCAAGAAAACCTAGAAGAAGTTAAGGAATTCCGCTACCTAGGAAGTAAAATGGGATGGGAGGAGCGAAAACGAAATTAAATCAAGAATTGCCCAAGCAAAAATGGGGTTTAATTCAAAACAAAACTACTATGCTCCTCCTCAATCAGCTTAGAAAACAGGAAGTTGCTATTGAAGACATATGTATGGAGCATAGCCATGTACGGGTGTGAAACCTGGACAATTAGAAAAGCGGAGAGAAAGAGATTAGAGGCTTTCGAAATGTGGTGCTACAGAAGAATGATGAATATCAAATGGATGGATAAAATTACAAATGAAGAAGTTCTTGGAAGAATCTGGAGAAAGAAGAACCTTGTGGAAGAGTCTGAAGAAGAGAAGAGGTCAGATGATGGGGCACACACTGAGACATGGGGGACTGCTTAGGGATATCTTGGAGGGGGAGCTGGGAAAGAAAAGGGGAAGGGGAAGACCCAGATTAGAATATTTCAACTCAAATAATTGGGGATATGGGATTCCAGACATTTAGAGAGGTCAAACAGCTGGCGGGGGACAGAGTCGAGTGGAGACGGATTGTTGCATCAAACCAGTCTTAGGACTGTATACTCAATGATGATGATCTTGGGATCATAAGTGAGAGGATTCGTGATTGGAGGGCTAAAAGAGGAGAAGTGAAGGCCCTAAAAATCAAAAACAAAAATAACATAACGGACAAATACCAAGTTTAAACTAAAATTGTAGATGGCCTGTAAAATGAAAAAAAATGTGTTTTAATTGAAGAAACTATTCTCTCATTTACTAAATTACTGATATTGAACTTGGAACTCACTATTTTTCTGGCAAACAATTTTTATTACTCGAACTTGTTTTTTAACAGACTTGTTTTTGCTAGGACCTATTTTATTTAATTACCTGTTTTGGCTGCATCAAGCCAAAACTAATCTACTCTTATTAAACGAGCAAAAATTTTTATATTTATATATATATATATATATTTATTTATATATTTGTATCTTGGTTCTATTTTGAAAACGGCTCTACCGATTTTGATGAAACAAAATCTATTAACAAGTTTTGAGGATGACAAAACGATCTGGCTAGGTCTGGACCTCATCAAAATTCATCTTAATTGATTTTTTATTAATTAATGTAATTATTGATAGATGAAAATCTCAATAAAAAAAATGATTCGCCGGATGTCATATTAGAACCTGAGACCTCTTGCATCAGAGGCAGACACTCTACCACTAGACCAAAGAACTATTTTAAAAATCTTTGATTTTTACTAAAATGAATATTTTTGAATTAGACAATATTATAAGTGTGGAAATAATTGAACATATTATATATAGCTATGTATTTAATAAATAGAATTTATTGGATATATTGCGGGGCGGCAAATTTGAAATATGTATAATTGAATTAAGCTGAAAGAAAGACAACAATTAATTTTAAATCCAGAAACATTAAATATATTAATAATTATTCCTTTGATCCCCCCCCCCACTCTTCTAATTAAAATTAAATATTCAATTCTCTTTTCTCCGGGCAATTATCCTTGCAATTGTCTTCCTAAAAAAATACTTCGTTGGTGAAAGTTATCACTTCTGTCGCACGTCCCGAGACGCACATATTTTTTTAATTTTATTTTTTTATTTCAGATCCTATACGATTATTTTTTTTATTATTATTTTCTTATGTATTTTTTATAATGTTTATCAATATGAACGAATGTGGGCAAATTGGTGTACGAGTGAACAAATATACACATAATATGTGGACCATTAGAAAGATAGAAATGCAAAAACTGGGTCGGGGGTGGGGATAGATGTGGGGGTGCAGGAGGTGGGGTGCAGTTGTGGCGGATCCTGGGGTGGGAGGGACGGTTGGGGGTGGGGTTGGGCGGAGTGGGGGTGCAATGTTGGGGGTGAGGTGTGTGTTTTCGGGAGGGGGGTGGAGTGGGGGGTCAGGGGTTACCGAGCATCGCTCAGTGCCTCCAGGTACTATTTTGTTAAGGGAGAATGATTTAGGTTCTTGGTGAAACATTTTAAATAAAGTAAAGAAAATTTTCTTTATTTTGCCAAAACTAATATGTAATATTTATATACGTGATAATTAATTGTGGAATCATCAAAATACAAGATAATATTTAGTAATAATTAAAAAAACCCAAATATTTATGAACATTTTTTACGATCTATATATTGTATATATATCTACTTATTATAATTTAGTTATCTCAATAAATTTATTTTTATCTAAAATTTGTACTATTTTTATTTATTATTATTATTTGTCTGGGGGGGGTCACCAAAATAAGTTTTACAAATGTGCCTTTCATCCACGGTCCTAGTAGCGGCTTATAGTATACCGAGGCGTCCGACTTTCAGATTACTAGCAATTCGTGTCGTGTGCAATCGCGGCCAGTGAAATTGACTGGGAATGTCTAAAAACAGCTTAAGAGCTAAGAGTTTATCGCCACTTGCCAGTATAGGCTTCACTGCTCAACATAACACTATAAGGTTTTTACTTTACCATGAGAGCTGGTATGGTTATTGGTCTTGTATTCGTGCATGAATAAAGTAGATTATTGTTTCATTTTTTCGAAATATCTAAAAAACGGTTACCATGGCGTTTCGCTGTGCAAAAAAGCCCTAAATAGTAAACATCGAAAAAATTATATTTTAGGAGATATTAATTATTTTCTAAAAATATCTGTTAGTAAGTTAGCGGGTTACCAAAATTTTATGTTCGCTCTAGCTCAAACTGAGATTAATTAAAATTGAGATTAAGAGCTGATTAGATTTTGGTTGAAATCGAACAAACAACTAAGGGGGGGGGGGTCTTCATACCGAGGTTTGGAAAAGTTTCAATATTTTGTTCCAATTTGAATTCAATGTTTGTTTGTTTTTTTAATTCTATTTAAGAAATAAATTCATTTCTGATTGAAATACTTTCTCAAAGCTTGGAAATATTTTCTGAAATATCGCGGAACGAATGTGAAACGCGTAGTTGGGAGGATTGAGAGGAACGGGTGGAGGGGATAGTAGCTAACTTCACTTAATAAATGCAATTATGAAATGCTGGGGATCAAGCAGCGAATGCTAGACGGACGGACAGACCACGTGCTGGTCAAATTCAGTTTCTTTTTTCTAGGGCAAGAGCTTAGCAACTGTTGCAGAGCACCATGTCCAAGTAAGCCCGCCAAACAGCCTCACCCACACACACTCCACCAGTTCGATACTGTTCAATTCGATTTCGATCCAAACAGCAAGTCATTCAATCCTCGTCGATTATATAATAGAAGAAATTATCTATTTTATTTACATCGTTCAACCGCTTGCTTCTGCATGTATGTGACATGTTTATCTTTTTATCACTATTAATAAATCTCATGGCAGTAAAATTAATTGGATTTACTTTCATTTACTTATAATTATATTGATTTATTTGTTTAGTTGGAATATGTATAGTAATTGTTGTACTGTCACTGTGGCTTCAGCAGAAAGATCCTTCAGCAAATCAAAAATAATTAAATCATATCTTAGAAACAGCATAAATCAAGATAGATTAATTAATCTTGTTCTTTTGACAATAGGAACATAATGCAGCAGAAAATTTAAATTTAAAAACTCTTATAAAGGATTTTGCTAATAAAAAGTCCGAAGAACTGATATTTAATTTAATTTTATATTCAGTATGTGGTTTATTATATATTTTTGTAATTTTTTTACCTTTAAGAATTATTAAAAATATTGCATTTATTACTTTTTTCCTTGTGCCTAATCATTGGATTTTCAAAAGTTTATCGGGGGCTACATTTTGTTTTGTGTGTGGGGGGTGGACCAAATCCTAGTTATGCCACTGAGAAATTGAGAAATTAATATCGATTTTACTTTCAAATTTAGAGTTGAAAATGCAGAAATTCAGTCGACCAAGTACCAGTTAGACTCGCATATAGTGAGAATTCAGTATATATATTACTATAGCTGAATTGCCATTTCAGGGAAAGGCAGCATAAAAATGATTATTACTTCCAGAATTCTTTAGGTTTCAAATCAATCAAGGAGAAAATTAACTAATTTAAGAACTTTTTTCGTAATTAAATATAATTTGATTAAAATTGGGTTGGTAGAAAAACTCCTAAAAATGGTCACTTTTTAGAGCTCTGTCACATCGTCATTTTAGTGGGAATAAATTTTTAAAAGACTAACCCTAATTCTAGTTAAAAATATCTTCATAGCAGTGGCGGTTGGTGAATTTTCAACCAGGGGATGCTGTTGTCAAAAAAGTACCCTTCATTTTTTGACATTTCCATTTCTAATCTTCGATTTTTTTGCAAATTTCATCGAATACGGCATCATTTTTCGTTATTTTTCAAAATTTATCGATATTAGATTTTTAATAAATATATTTTGGGGCCTTTCCCCCGTATGGAGT